>PISX010010319.1:0-71012 GCA_004024625.1 Mellivora capensis
AATCTTAAAAAACAAACAAACTAGCCTTTGCTTTCCTGCGGAATTTGGCATAGAGATATATGAACTTTGAATTTCTTGCCAACCTGTAGAAATCAGGAAATTTCATTGAAAACCAGATTTTTGGCCTCTTGAGAAATGAGTCCTTTTTCTTTTATGGCTGTGACTGACTGGGCAAAGTTGCGGCCACCCACTTTAGAGGTCTCCTGTCCCTGTTGAGGCTCAGCCTATGTTGCTACAAAGGCCTGAATCTAAGCTTCTTCTTCTTGTTTTTAAAGATTTTCTTTCTTTCTTTTTTTAAGATTGTATTTATTTATTTGACAGACAGAGATCACAAGTAGGCAGAGCAGCAGGCAGAGAGAGAAGGGGAAGAAGGCTCCCTGCTGAGCAGAGAGCCTGGTGCTGCCCGGGCTCCATCCCAAGACCCTGAGATCATGACCTGAGCTGAAAGCAGAGGCTTTAACCCACTGAGCCACCCAGGCGCCCCTTTATTTATTTCTTTGACAGAGATTGAGAGCACAAGCAGGGGGAGCGGCAGGCAGAGGGAGAGGGAGAAGCAAATTCCTGGACCCTGGAATGATGACCTGTACCAAATGCAGACACCCAGGTGCCCCCAAATCTAAGCTTCTGTTAGAGGGATCCCAGGAAGTGGGGTTAGGGTTGCCAGATTTAGCAAATAAAAACACAGGAAGCTGGGTGTGGCAACCCCAGGTGAGACGGGGTATTTGCTCCTCCCTCCCAGGAGATTAGACTTGAAGGACCACACATTTAAGTGCAATCCCGATTTTTACCACCAGAGGGAGGCCGAGCTACAAAGTTGAGCTGAGTCTTCAAGGCCTAGAGGTGCTTGGGGCTGAGAAAGGGCAGGAAGTAAGAGGAGGTGGAGGTGGTGGGGCTGGGGAGTGTGCCTGATCCAGAAGGGGAGAGGTCGTGGTGTGTGTGATCAGAGAAGAGACATCTGGAAAAGGAGAATCTTGAAACAGGCCTTAAAGACCGGCGGAAAAGAAGGGACCTCTAAGAGGGCCGGATGGCTTGAGCAAAGGCCTGGACGGAAGAATTAGTTTGTACTGGGGTGTGGCCTGGCTTGAGGCAGTATGATAATAACAGCAATTCTGAAATACCTCAAGCTACTGTTGTAGTCATGGTTCACGAATGTAAGTGACAGAAATCCACCTCAGATTGACTTGAGAAAAAAAATTATTTTCTCACATAATAAAAAGTCCAGGAAAAGAAAACCTTCAGGCATGGCTGCATCTAGGAACTCAAATGATGTCATCGTGGATCTGCCTCTTTCTGTGGAGGTTCTGTTCTCAGGTAAGCTCCCTTCTCCTGGTGGCAGGATGGCTCCCAGCAGTTCAGGGCAGACCCTCTACAACATCCTAGCCGCCACCGGGCAAGGAGAGAACATCATTCACAGCAATTCAACCAGATGTCCTGAGAATGAATTTGATTGGCCTGGACTGTGTCATATACCCAACCAGAGACTAGTTGCTGCAACTCTGTTTGACATGTTCGGAGTCATGCCTCTTAGACGAGGGATGGATCTGTCTACCCAAACCCTGGACTGATGTTGGGGAAGGGTGTGGTCTTCTCAGAAGATGGGACAATGGGTGCCAGGTAGACAAAAAGAAGAGGGTTCTCTGTACCAGGTTCTCAAAATGAATGGTTGCTTTAAAGTCATGTCCACAGTTTCCATCTTGGCCCAGACCTCCAGTGTGCCTTACCTAGCTAGCTATAGCCTGAGCTCATTCATTTAATTCCTCGTTGGTGGCATCTGCATGTATCAGGCACTATGCCAGAAGCTGAGGGCATAGCAATGAACAAAACAGATAAAGTCCTTGCCTTCCTGGTGTTTATAATCTAGTGGGAGAGATGAATAAAAATAAAAAGACAACTAAATATATAATGAGTCCAGTGGTGATTAAATGTTGCAAAGAAAAACAAAGCAGAATAAAGGAACTGTGTGTGATATTCTATAAAATACAGTCAGGGGGAGGAATATTTGAAAGTGGTGAGGAGTGAGCCAAGCAGAGATCTGGGGATGAGGATTCCAGGCAGAAAGAACAGCAAGTGCAAAGGTCCTGAGGCAGAAACAAAGTGGTTATTTTCAAGGAACAACAGAAGTCCTTATGGCTTTCAGTGGAGGAGAGCATGTTAGGAGGAAAGGTCAGAAGAGTAGTGAAGACAGAAGCAGGCAGTGCAGGGCCTTGCGAGCCACCAAAGACTTTGGCCATTGCTCTCATATGTGATCTGACTTAGTTTTAAAAGAACTATCTGGCAGTCAGGCAGGAAATAGATCACTGGGACAAGGGTAGAAACAGGGAGACCAGCGGGGAGACTGTTGCAGTTGGCTGGGAAAGAGGCAGTGGTTGCTGGACCAGGGTGATGGTGGGGAAAAGGGTGGGATTCTAAATATATTTTTGAAGGATAAGCCAGTAGGATTTGCTAATGGATTGGTCATTGGGTGTGATAAAGTAAGGAGCCAAGAATGACCCCAAAGTTTTTTGCCTGAGCAACTGTTAGGATAGAGTTGCCTGTTGAGAGACAGAAAGACTACAAGAGGGTGGTCAGCAACTCTTTGAGAAACTGTTATGTGCCAGGGGTTATGTGCGTAAGCGACACTTGTCCTGAAGCTTGCCAAGAAGGACAGACAATAACCGCCAAATAAGTCAGTCAACAAGAAGATATGAACTGGAGGGAAGGGCCATATGGAAGACAGAGCAGGTTGGTGGGAATGTGCATGTCTCTCTAAGAGCAACCAGGAACCACTGGAAGGTCTTCAGCAGAGTGATAGGATCTGCTTTACTCTTTTTTTTTTTTTAAGATTTTATTTATTTATTTCACAGACAGAGATCACAAGTAGGCAGAGAGGCAGGCAGAGAGAGAGGAAGGGAAGCAGGCTCCCTGCTGAGCAGAGAGCCCGATGCGGGGCTCGATCCCAGGACCCTGATATCATGACCTGAGCCGAAGGCAAAGGCTTTAACCCACTGAGCCACCCAGGCGCCCCAGATCTCTTTTACTCTTGATTGGACCACTCTGGGGCCCTATGGAGAACAGGCTGTTGGGGACAGAGGAGAGAGGAAGCTGAGGGCTCTAGGGGCAAGATGGTGGCACTCGTGTGGGGGAGCTCTGACACAGCAAACCAAACTTTAGGTGAGAGATGATTTCGGAGCTTGATGGCATCACCGTCTTGTCTCTAGGTGCTTAAACAGGTCCACCTGCCCTCTGGGACTCTCAAACCCCTGCCACCAGTCATGAGTGACTGTCAGTTCCCCAATGGTCCCTGCATCGCCCTTTCATTTCCCTACAATCAGCTCCATCTCCAGGTTTTTTCACTTCCTTGGGAGCCATCCTCACTCTTGCTCATATCCTCACCAGCCGGGGTTGTCTGCCCCTCTGGTTCTTTCTTTCTGAAACTTCTCCTGGGTTCACAGACAGGGGCTCTCACACTCACCACACCCTATAGCCTCATGTCTGGTTTTTGCCTCTCCATCCTTAAAAAACTCCTGGCCATCTCAATCCTTCTCCCTAAATCTTAGAGTCCAATCACACCCAGCGTGTGCACAGTGCATAACAGTTGGCACCATCCATCCCTTCCATGTCATGGCCCAGGGAAATATGTCCTTTTGGTGAAGTTCCATCATGGCAGAAATCTGGCTTCCCCACTTCCTAGCTCCGTGATTCTGGGCAAGACCTGTCACTGTCCAGCACCTCAGTTTTCTCAGCTGTGAAATGGGCATCACTGTCATTGTGGCACATATGAAGGGCCCAGCACAGCCCCTAGTACATAGAAGTTCCTTAGGAACTGAGAATTCCCTTCCCCACAGTGAACAACCTGGACAGGAGTTGCAAACTCATGACCCTTAGCTACAGCCAGACATGGACTTATTTTATTTGGTGGACATTGTGGCTTCTAAAATCTCAATTTGAGTATTTGGGGAAGGGGGTGCACATATCCAGCGGGCCAGAGACCATCCAGAGGGCCAGAGACCTCAACTGTGAAACCAATCTAAGGACACAAGTATTGTGACTCTTCTTATATCACTAGCCATTAGTAGGGTCCAGTATCTAGTAGGTGCTCAATGCATGCTTATTATTCAGGATGAAGATAATAAGCTAGGACCAAGAAGTCTTGTTTATGGCAATAAACAATGTCAGTAATGAGAGATCCTTGCTGTGAAAAATAAAGCTGGGTAAGGGGATAGCGAATGATGGGGCTGCTATTTTACTTGGATGGCCAAGGAAGTCCTCTCTAAGGTGGTGACATCTGAGCCCAGGCTGGAGTAAACACAGGGAGTGAGCCAAGAATCTCTCCAGGAACCGTCTGGCTGGAGGGATAGCAGGAGCAATGGTGCTGAGATGGGAGTGGGAGGCCGGGCACTGGAGAAAAACGTGCGAGGAGCCGAGAGGAGCAGACCACAGAGTACAAGGGCTAGATTGTGTGGGCTCCTACGGGCACCTGGGTGGCTCCGTGGGTTAAGCCTCTGCCTTCAGCTCAGGTCATGATCTCAGGGTCCTGGGATGGAGCCCCGCATCAAGCCCTGCATCCGGCTCTCTGCTCAGCGGGGAGCCTGCTTCCCCCTCTCTCTCTGCCTGCCTCTCTGCCTACTTGTGATCTCTCTCTGTCAAATCAATCAATCAATCAATCAATCAAACAATCTTTAGATTGTGTGGTCTCCTGTGAGCCTGGTAGGCTTTGCCTTTTACTCTGGGGAAAATGGGGAGCCACTGAGGGAAGGTATAGGGGCCTACTGCTCAGAACCTGTTTTCTTCCAGTGGCACAAAACCACCAGCATGCATCTCCAGGTTTGCCCCTGCCCACTGCACAAGAGGGAGGAAGGGAAGGGAAGAGAAGGGAAGGGAGGGGAGCGGAAGGGAGGAAGGGAGGAAGATGTTCCCGAAGGATTAAAGAGTACTCCTGAGGTTAAAGCTCACTGGATGGACTTGGGTCATGTGCTCATCCTGGGCCAATCACGGTGTGTGTCTCTGTGTGTAGGGGTGTGGAGTGTTCCGATTGGCCAGGCCTGGGCCATGAGCCCACCCCTGGTGCAAGGAAGAGGAGTCAGGCCTCCAGCAGTGCGAGAGCTCCCTGGGGAGGAGCGGTCCCCCCACGGAGAGCCAGAGTCCCTTTCTAGAGGCTGGGACGTGCCAGGCATGGGCAGTAATGGGCTCCTAGCAATGCCACCAGCCATTTTATCCTCTTTTCAGAGGCAGAGCCTTGTGATTCTCAAAACCTTTGGCTCTCCGGTGGGACTATTTGGATTCAAATCCCAAATTTGCCCCTTGCCGTTTGGGTGACCTTGAATCATGTCAAGATTCCCAGAAGCAGAGCCTGAGTGGGAGATTCCTGAGCAAGTTCCTTATTGAGAATCCGCTCTCTGGAGGAGTCTGGAAGGGACTGAGGGAAACCAGCTGGGGCAGGGGAAGAGCTGGGCAAAGCTGTGGGTGTGATAGCAGTTTAGCTTGCCTGAACCTGGGGTAGGGGTGGGACACACTCTGAAACATGACTACACCTTGGGGTTGTCCCACCTTTTGACTAGGGTGTCCCAAAGGCTCTGTATTCCTTCTTTAGGGCAGCCATAATAAAGTGCCACAAACAGGGTGGCTTAAGCAACAGAAGTTTATTGTCTCACAGTTCTGGAAGGCCAGGAGTCCTGGAGCAAGGTGTCAGAAGAGCCATGCTCCCTCTGAAACTTGTGTGTGTGTGTGGGGGGATCCTTCCTCACATCTTCTAGATTCTGTTAGTGGCCAACAATCCTTGGCATTCCTTGGCTTGTAGATGCGTCACTCCACAGTACGTGGCCATCTCCTTGTGTGTCCTGTCTCTAGGTCTCTTTTCCCCTTCTTATAAGAACATATTGGATTCTTACAAGAATCATATTGGATGAAGGGTGCACCCTATTCCACTATGGCTTCATTTTAACTGATTACGTCGGCAATGACCCTATTTCCAAATAAGGTCCCATTCAGAGATACTGAGGGTTAGGACTTGAGCATATCTTTTTTAGGGGATACAGCTCAACCCTTAACAGGTTCCATGTGGGAATGGCCCAGGCTTTTGTACCTATACTTCAAACAACCACTGCCCAAGGGCTATCCCCTGCGGGGAGGGCTTTTGAGGTGGTGGGACTCCCACTGGCCAAGGATAATTGTCAGGAGAAGGAGTAGCTGTGCTTTTAGCAGGAACATTCACAGTAGCTGGGGGATGGGTGCCTCAGCCAGTAAGGGGGATCTGGGGGTAGGGCACATACAGCATCTAGGCAGGCAAGTTGTTTGACCTCTATATGCCTCAAATGAGTTTCCTCACTTAGAAAATAGGAGTTGTAGAGTGTCTCAGGGAGAGGTGAGAATTAAAGTAATTCACATTCCTAGAACAGTGCCTGACACGTGGTAAGTGCTTCAGAAATGGTAGCTTGTGGCTGTCTGGGTGGCTCAGTCGTTAAGCATCTGCCTTTGGCTCGGCTCATGATCCCAGGGTCCTGGGATTGAGTCCCGCAGCAGGCTCCGTATTCAGTGGGGAGTCTGCTTCTCCCTCTGCCCCTCCCCCTGCTTGTGTGCTTTCTCTCAAGTCTCTCTCTGTCAAATAAATAAATAAAAATCTTGAAAAAAAAAAAAAAAAGAAATGTTAGCTTGTTATAACTGGTTACTTGGGCTGTGGTGGGTGTGACAGACTCTCTGAGGAGTGGTGAGGTTCATTCTCAGCTCACAGACTGGTCCCTCCTCATCCTTCTCAGCTGACTCCAAAAGCCCCCAGAAGGGTTAATTTACTACAAACAAAAATGCAGAATGAACCCTTCGAGGCCATCCAACCCCATCGAGGCCATCCAACTCCATCGTCCAAAAAACTTACCCAGGTAATAAATGGGAGGCAATCTGGTGGTGGTGAAGAGAAAGCTTTTAGAATCAGACAGACTCAGGCCTGAATCCCTGCTGAGTGACCCTGGGTCAGTACCTCTCCCCCTCTGGGCCTTAGTTTCCTTGCCTATAAAACAGGTCATCATTATAAGTACAGTTGAACAGTAAATGACACTCTAAATGCTTAATAAATGTCAGCTGCTGTGTCGCACCAGCATTATCATGAAACATGGCGTGGATGTGGCCATTTCAGAGGGAGGGCCACTTAGCCCAGTCCCCCGAGGACACCCTGGCCTGGGAGTTTTCAGCCCCAGCTCTCCCGCCCCTGGCTCTGGCCCTGCCCCCTGGCTCCCATCTCAGCAGAGCCCAGTCCCCACCCCCTGCCAGCCTGGGCTGTGGTCCCACCAGGAAATCAATACTGGGGGGCCTGTCATCCACCTCCCCAGTGCAGTCGAGTGGCTTAATTGTGTGGTGCCGCCGCCAAGGCCTCGTTCGTCAGAGCAGTGTGGTTACGGCCGTGCTTGGCTGAGAGGTACATTCATTACGGAGGGAGCTTTTATCAGGACTTCCAGAGGGACTGGGCATGAGGAGCAAAGCAAGCAGGCGTGCTTCATCCCCGGGGTGCTGCAGGCTTCCAGTCCAAGCTGCTGCATTCACTCTGTGCTGGGCTCCATCCTAAGAGCTTTGCAAATATCAGCTCACAGCAGCCCGATGAGGCTGCTAGTGTGGGTATCGTCCTCCTTTACATTTTACAGGCGAAGCAACTAAGGCCTGGTATGATGGGGCCTCATCCAAGTTCACTCAGATGGATGTGAGCCCGTGATTCCGGGGGTTTAGTCCCTGCCACCTGCGGCCTCTCGGTGAGAAGGATGTTGGTAAGGATGACATCAGCAATAATAAGAGCAGCTTCCGTGCTAAGCAACTATCTGTCCCTCCTTCATTTCACTCTAACTCTCTGCCATAGGAATGAATAGCCCCATCTTATGAATGGGCCAAGTGGGCTGTGGGGGGTAAAGGCACTTGTCCGAGGCCATACAGGGGATCAAGGAAAGAGCTGTTTATTTTTTTATTTTTTTA
Source organism: Mellivora capensis (assembly GCA_004024625.1). Taxonomy (NCBI): domain Eukaryota; kingdom Metazoa; phylum Chordata; class Mammalia; order Carnivora; family Mustelidae; genus Mellivora; species Mellivora capensis. Next base: position 7,930 of record PISX010010319.1, read on the forward strand.
ACAAGGACTTCCATGGCTCCAAGCCGAGGCTCTTAACCAGCCCTACTCTGCTGTCTCCCACTTGCTTGTTGTGTGGCTTTGGGGAGGTCATTGCCTCTCTCTGGGCCTCAGTGCACTTTTATTTTATTTTTAAGATTTTATTTATTTATTTGACAGAAGGAGAAACACAGCAAAAGAGAGAACACAAGCAGGGGGAGTGGGAAAGAGAAGCAGGCTCACTGCTGAGCAGGGAGCTGGATGTGGGGTTTGATCCCAGGACCCCAGGATCATGACCTGAGCCGAAGGTAGACGCTGAACAACTGAGCCACCCAGGCACCCCTCTCAGTGTACTTTTAAACCACCAAGGAATCTTTTCTGAGCTCCCACAAATTAGACTGGGGGTGGGGGCTGGGGCAGGTACAAAAGAGGGAGGGGGCGCCATGTCTCTGCCCTTAGGGTGTCAGATACTTGCTTCTGGCCCCAAGGCAGCGTTCTCCAGTAGTTCTCCTGGTGGCTGGGGAACTGGCTAGCAAGGCTGTTGCCAGGCACAGAAATTCAGGAGGCCTAGAGTGCGGCCCATGAACTTGGATTTAAAGAAATTCCCAGAGGATTTCAGGTGTCCAAAGGCCACATGGGACTAGATTTTGGCACTAGATTTGGCACTCTGATCTTAATTCAAAAGTCTTATGAAGAGAATGTGTTCTTTTTTTTTTAAATTTATTTATTTGTCAGAGAGAGAGCGAGCGAGCACAGGCAGACAGAGTGGCAGGCAGAGGCAGAGGGAGAAGCAGGCTCCCTGCCGAGCAAGGAGCCCGATGTGGGACTCGATCCCAGGACGCCGGGATCATGACCTGAGCTGAAGGCAGCCACCCAACCAACTGAGCCACCCAGGCGTCCCGAAGAGAATGTGTTCTTTCCTTCCTTTCTTTCTTTCAATATTTACTTGCTTATTTTAAAGAGAGAGTGAGCATGGGCAGCAGGGGCAGAGGGAGAGGGAGAGAGAATCCCAAGCATACTCCCCCTGATCGCAGAGCCCACTTCAGGGCTCAATCTCATAACCCAGAGATCAGGACCTGAGCCCAAACGAAGAGTCGGAGGCCCAACTGTTTGTGCCACCCAGGTACCCCGAGAACATGATCTTTATCCAAAGCCTCAAGGATATTTTAGTCACTTAACAAAAAAATCAAACTAGTTTTTAAAATCATAAAACCAACATGTTTTCACCTTAAAACATTCAAACAGTATAGGAGGGTGAACTACTCACTTTCAGCTTCTCTCCCTCTCTTTCTGCCTCCTGGAGCTGCCCAAAGAAAACTATGCTTTAGTCGCTTACTGATCACCCATTTGGAGCCAAACACTGCGTGGGGCTCTAGGGACAGCAGAGGAGGACAGACCCACCATCCCTGTAGAGCCCACGACGATGACCTTGGCTTTGTTGAGTGCTTACCATGGCCAGGCCTGATCCAGATCCTTATAATGGTGCTGTGGGGTGGTACTATGATTATTCCCCTTTACAAAAGAGGGGAATGGAGTTGATTGTCCAAATCATGATTTCTGAAAAGTTGTCTGAATTTGGTCTGTTTTGGAAGCACCAGGACAAGCCATGCAGAAATGCAGACTCTTGTGTTCTCCAACCCCCAGCTTCCTGGAGCCAGACCAGGAGCCTACATTTTGACACACACACACACACACACACACACACACACACACCCCTCAGTTTTCTCTGACCCCTGCTAAATTTGAGAACTGACTGCCGAGACACAGTGGAGGAGATGGGACTTTGAAGAGGAGGCGAACAGCCCTCCAAGAAGGGGATGTCCCGGGCAAAAGTGCAGAAATGGATGGACCCACACTGCTGGGGTCCTCCCAGGCGATGCTGCTGAGTCCTGGTCCACGTCTAACCCCCACCCCCAGCCCCAAGGTTGCTAGCCCTTAAAGGCTCACCTCCTCCTTCCCAAGATGGGCAATTATCCCAGCCCCCAGGCTCTGGATGATCCCAGTTGCTTCTGTTATATCTTATTAGTCAAATGGACTATTAATTAAATATGAGAATAATAGGCCCAGAGATGAAAAAAAAATTATAAAGCCCAAAGAAGAAAAGACCCTTCCCAAGGTTCTGCAGTAGTTAGAGCCCTTTATCATTTGACAATAAGGAAGGCTGTCACCCTGATGTCTGCTAGGTGACTCAAGGCAGCAGACCTTCAGATGTGTGTATGTGTTTTTTTTGGGGGGGGGGTGCGGTTCATAGAGATGGTGAGTGCAGGGAGCCAGGACCAACCATGGTCACTTGGGCCACCATGGGGGTCAGTGAGGCAGGGCCAAGAGACAGACCATCATACTGAGATAAACCAGACCCTGTGGGAAAAGAAGAAAGTTCAAACTGTGTCCTTCCACCCCATCTCCACCCTCTTGCCAACTTTGCCTGGCAAACTCCTATTCAGTCCTCAAGGCCCAGCCCCAAAGCCTCCACCTCTGGGAAGCAGAGCTAATCCTTGCATTCCTCAGGCTGTGACAGCACTGTGACAGTTTAGGGTCTTCAAGTTCCTATTTGTCTGTTCCCCACCACCCACAACCAGACTAGCACAGACCAGAGTCGTTTTTCCCACCTCAGCATCCTCAGCATAAGCCACAGCCCTGAGCAGGTGTTGATGAACATTTATCCCAAGAACAAATGGGCTTTGCCAAACCAAACCCTGGGGCCGGTCAGCGCTGGCCTCAAACTTCTCCTTTCAAATTAAGTCTTGCTCCCACCTCCAGTCAGTATAAAACAAGTGGACAAGGGTCCTTTGAACTTCTTTAAGGGACGTTCAAGGTCTTTTGTGACCTCACTCTAACCTACCTCTTCAGATTTTTATGAGTATATTCCTGGGAAACCTGCCTCAGAATCACCTGGGATTCTGACCCAGACCCACTGAGTCAGAATTTCGGGGAGTCCAAGGAGCCCCAGTCTATAGAGTGCAGAGGAGTGAGAGGAGGTGGTGAAGGGCGGCGGGGGTGGGGGGTTGCACTGGGCCCAGATGATGGGACTCTATTGGAACTCTAAATAGCCACACCTCTCACCAAACCTCAGGCCTGCAGTTTTCCTCTTTGGTTATCTAAATTAAACACAGTGCTCCTAATGAAACAATGAAACCTATTACACGCTCCACTACCTCCTGACAAAGCCGCTAATTAACTCAGCTATCCTGGGAAGGCACTCAGCACTTCCTATGTGGCCTACACCCCTCCGCCCCCCCCACCGGGAGCGAAGGGGCTTCAAAGCTGGCACCAGAGCTAGGCTGCAGGCTTGGGCCCCTCTCTGGCCCAGTTTCACTACGCATGCCCTATTGACTCTCAGACCCTGACACCTTCTCCCCTTTAGTCATCTGTCTCTAGATTGGCCCACCTCTCATTTCCCCATTGGTAAAATCCAGCCTATGTCACCTCCTTGCGATAACTATTCCTATACTTCCAGCTGAAGGAGCTTCTCCCTCCCCTGTGCTCTCACAGTGTCTTAAAAGAATCAGAGGAACGGAAGCTAATAGTCCCTAATCACTTACGGTGTGCTGAGCCTTCTGTTTCATGTCTGGATGCTCACTGCTCCGGGGCCCATGTCCCACTTCAACCAGCCTGGTGAGGGAGAAATGGGGGGTTGGCTTCTGAGGTAGCCTCATGTGGTCCCCGGGTGCTCCGGGTTCGTGTCAGGAGCAGCAAAGCGATCCCCATCGTCCAAGAGACATGGATGTGACTCAAGAGGCCCAGGCAAGGGGATCTTGCACTGAAGGCCCAGGGGTCTCAGTGTGGACCAATGACCGCAGAGCAGGTGGGAGCCATAGCAGCACAGGGGAGAGAGGGTGTGAAGACTGTATTTTCAAGATGGCCACAAGCCCTCCCATCCCCCACTGCAAGATGTTGACACACCTTTCATGGAGATGTGGAACCTAGGTTCTTTCCCCTTGAATGTGCCTTTTGGCTATAGCACAGGCATGCTCTGTAACTTCCAAGCTGTCCTAAAAGGTGACACACCTTCAGCCTGATTTGCTTAGGTCACTTGGTTTTGGAACCTAGCTTCGATGGGGTGGTGATCGGGGCCCAGGTGAACTGAACCGTCCATATGAAGCTGTTACAGGCCAGAGTCAGCTTCAGCTGCTGACCAAGGGAGGTTTCCATGTACCTCCAGCCTCAGCCACTGCCTGAGGGCAAAGCACAGGAGACCCCGCACAAGAACCAGCTGGCTGGGGGTGCCTGGGTGGCTCAGTTGGTTAAGTGTCTGCCTTCCACTCAGATCACGATCTCAGGGTTGTCGGGTCGAGCCCTGCATCAGACTCCCTGCTCAGCAGGGAATCTATGCATGTTCTCTTTCTCCCTCAAATAAAGAAATAAAATCTTAGAAAAAAATAACCACCTAGCTGAGCAACTCTTTCAGAATTGTCCAAGAGAAAAACAGATTGTTTTTATTTTAAACCATTGAGTTCTAGAGGGATTTCTTATGCAGCAACAGAAAACCAAAACAGAAAACCAAAACCAATCCTCTGGGATTGAGTAGTTGGGGCAGGGAGACTCTGAAATGACCAAGATGGAGTTTCCACTTCTTGGCAGAAAGGGAGTTTGAGATAGAAATGAAGTTCTAATGTAGAAATTCAAAATCCTTGTATATTTGGATTTTAGACTAGAAATCTGGCCCTTTTTCCAGCTATGTGACCTTGGCGGAGTCACCTGTGAGCTTTCATCCGGACGGGGTAGGAATCCTCCAACATGGGATGGCCCTAAGGATTTAAGGAGAGACAGGGTGCCTGGAACTCGCCTGGTGCTCGTTGTGTGCTCACCCTGTCCTCCCCATGACTGAACACAGATGGTGGAAGCCCCCGGCCCTCTCTCGCTGCCTCTCCATTTCCACTCCAGGGTCATGCTGACATCTGGACACTTGTATACAGCTCCTTGAGACACATGTACTCCCCCTCCCTCTTCCTTCTCCTCCCTAGCTGCCGGAGTGAGCCAGGAGCCAAGAGCTAGCCGATCAATGGTCAGCCATGCCTGGAGGAGCTCTCTGCTCATTAGGAGAGCCCGACACTTCCATTCCCCTCGTCTCTAAGGACAGCTTAGCAAGTACCTAATTCAGAGCAGGTATGAAACAACCAGAAATCTGCTGCTCATCGCCCCACCCCCATCCCAATCTTCCCAGAGCCAGAGACCTGGCTGCTCATGCTGCCTCCTTTGAGGGTAGGGCATGGATGAAGATCTAGACTTTCTCCCCAAAAGAGGTTTTGAGGCTTCCGGCCAGTCATTTGTCTCTTGTGCCGGTCATTTAGCCTAAATAGTCACTGTTAGTCCAGGTAACCCATTTACTGAGCCCTGGTATAATGAGCAGGCATTTTACAGGTCTATCTCCATCAACCCCCACCAAATCCCCATGGTTAGCCCTGCAGTAAGGCTGGTTTGATAGAAAAGAAAATGAGGAACAAATGAGTCACTTTTCCTGGGTGCTAGTTTGATTAGAATCAGATCAGTCTCATTCCCAGGAGTCCCTACATTTAAGGGGTGTCAAACCAGCCCCTAGATTCAAGCAGCATGTTACCAGCATTCGACAGAAAAAATGCTGTGGTTCTGATGAAGAGGTACGCGAACAGACATATTCATTCATTCCCTGAGCACCCATGACCTACCTGGCTCTGTTTCAGGTGAAGGGGATGGAGCAATAAACAAAAAGTCCCTGACCTCACAGAGCTTACCATCAAGGTGGCCCAGGGAGGTGATGTCACTTGCTGTGGTCACATAGACAGTAGGTAGCCACATCCGTCTATGGTACGTAAGTATATGGACAGTAAGTAGCCATATGGATATAGCCATATCCAGCCAGAAGCAGAGAAGGGTGGTCATGGGGAAGGGTCCATTGGATAACCCAGGCTCAGGCCAGCCAAGGCTTGGGGAGTGGGAACTACTTTGACAACAGACTGGTCAGCATTCCAATCCCATCACTACCCTCTCATCACCTTGAAGCCCCAGGCAAGTCACATCACCCTGAGCAAGGCCTCTGCTACCTTCAGGGTGATAGGGATGGTGAGGCCCGAGATGAGATATCTGGGAGGATAAATGAGATCTGGCAAGTGCTAGATACTGGCTCTTCCTCTCCCCCTTCTAGTGAGGGTTTCAGGCTTCTTTCACTTCCTCTGCATGGACCACCATGGCCATGGTCAACCCTAATGAACTTGGAAGATAATCTGAGCATACCTTAGCCAGATCAGTCACCTCTGCTTCCTGTACTCTCATCAGTTCATTCCTGAGCTTCTGGGACACAGAGTGGCAAGGCTTTGGTGTAGGTAGGCAGATGGATAGTAAAGGGTTACAGCACACAGAGCACAAATTAAAAAAAAAAAAAAAGCTAACTCTGGCAGTGTGTGGATATATTCAAGAGGTGTCTATCTGTCATGTCAGCTATTACCACAATAACGCAGCATAACAAAACACCCCTGAACTCAGTGGCTTAAAATGGTGATCATTTATTCTTATAGGTCTGCAGTTGGGGTGACTCTGCAGTCCATGTTTCTCATCCTTCATCTACCAGCAGTGCGTGAGTGGAGGCATGTTCTCACGGCAATGGCAGAGGCCGAGGCCTAGAGAACAAGTCTCAGGCTTGGAACTGGCCCACTTCTGCTCTATTCCATTGGCCAAAGCAAGCCCATGGCCCAGGCCGAGGTTAAGGGCCACAGAAATCCACTCTGCGCACGATGAGGCCTTGGCAAATGTGTGGCTGCAGGAAGGGGTGAAGAATTGGGACCAATTTTCAATATATCATGGGATGTAATGTGTCTAGTAACGAGGCTTCTGTAGCCATACAGGCATGGACCAAAGTGGTAGCAGTGAAAGTGATGAGAAATAGCTTTTGGATGACTGAATGCTCATTCTGGAAGAGGGCGCTCTCCTGATCAGGCTGGCACCATGATCTCAGGCTTCCAGCCACTGCAACTGTGAGAAATACATTTCTGTTGTTTAAAAAACACCCAATCTGGAGCACCTGGGTGGCTCAGTGGGTTGAGTCTCTGCCTTCGGCTCATCGTGATCTCAGGGTCCTGGGATTGAGCTCCGCATTGGGTTCACTGCTCAGCAGGGAGCCTGCTTCCCCTTCTACCTCTGCCTGCCTCTCTGCCTACTTGTGATCTCTCTCTCTCTCTGTCAAATAAATAAATAAAAACCACCCAATCTGTGGTGTTTTGTTATATATACCCAACCAGACTAAGATACACCTTGACCGTTAATTTCACTGGTGAGAATTCATGCTGAATACATAACCTAAACCATGGACATGTACATTGCAGTATTTCTTATAATAATGAAGGGCTTGAAACAACTTGAATGTGCATGAATTACAACCCCTGATCCCTAGGGCTTAAGGGAGTATAGCAAAAAGAGACTGGGGCTTTGGGTTTCAATAGGACTGAACTCAAATCCCTCTACCACTTGTGAGATGTGTGACCCTGGGCAAGTCACTTCATTGATTTCTCTGAGTCTCAGTTGTGAATAAAGGAAAGGGAAAGTCGTAATTTTATAGAGCAGGACAGAGAGAGGTCTCTGGTGTCAGGAACAGCTTCCTAGACAAGTAGGACTCAAGCAGGGGAAGGAGGGAAAAGGATTTCAGGGTGCAGAGGGAGAAAGCAGACCCCCTCAATGGAAGGGAGGGCATGCGTGGCTCAAGGCTTGGGGACAGGGAAAACATGGCCTGTTGGGATAAGGGGGGAAACTATAGGGTTGGGGCTGAATTATTGAAAAGAGTTGTGGAGATGAGGAGGGGTAGGGTTGGGAGCTGGACCACAAAGACTATGAATTCTGGGCTTACAGTCAGAGCAGGGGGTGGGGGTCAGTGAGTTGTAAGTGTGGCTCTCCTTTGGGCTTGAAACCTGCCTAATGGGTTAGAATCCAACAAGTGCTTGCCCTAGGATAGTACCTTTTGGGCCACTAGATTGGGGGGGGGGGCGGTTAAAATATAGTCCATTGTGATGTTAATGGACTTTCCTTCCTTTTGGTTTTAGGGACCTGGCATACATTTGGCGCCCTGCCATTAAACCCCTTACTTGGCACTTGGCTCCATTGTACCATTCAGTCCTCACAGCTGCGGTGTGGTAGGGATCATGGCTCCCATTTTCTAAATGGGGTCACTGAAGCTCAGAGAGATGAGTGAAAAATCTTGTCTAGGTCACACAGCTCCTATCCCTTCCAGCAGGGGCGCTCTGCCTTCTCTTAAAGGTGAGCGTGTGTGTGTGTGTGTGTGTGTGTGTGTGTGTGTTGTACCTGCATCCATGAGGCTGTTACTCTGTATATTGGGGCATATCTGGGGTTTCGGTGTGCCCTTCTGTGTATCTTTGTATATAACTAACTCAGCGTGTGTCCCTATTGTGTGTTACTGTGGGTCGGCATGTCTTGTATCTTCATATAAGTCTCTGTGAATGTCTGGGTCCCCACATGTGTCTCTAAGTGTTCTTATCTCTGTATCAAGGGCTCTGTGTGTCCCTGTATATCCTTGTTGTGTGTTCCTATATGTGTGTTTTGTATCTCTGTATGTTCCCATGTGTTATCTGTGTGTCTTTGTGTATTGCTGTCCTTGTATGTGTCCCTCTGTGTGTATTTGTCTGGTTCTCTGACGTAGGTGATGATTTTGTGTGTCTGTGTGTGTTCTTGTTGCATGTTCCCGTGTATCTTTCTTTATGTCTCTGTGTGTCCTTATCTGTGGTCTGAGCCCCCCTATTAGCCTCCATGTGTGTCTCCCTGTGTGTGCCGAGTGTGGGACATCTTCTCCGTCACCTTCCCCACACCCTCCTTCCTTACTCATTCCCTTCCATCCAAGGAGATGCCCACCCTGGCCTCTGTGGCCAGCACGGACTGGCCTAGTTGCTGTGACCTGGCCAGAGCAGCTAAGCACTCAGCCCTCCATCCCAGCCCAGAGCAGAAGGGTCGGGGCTTTGTAAAGGGCACTGGAAACCTGAGCCCCCACCGTCCTGACCCCTGCAGTGACTCCATTTGTGACTGCGTGTGAACTGAAAAATGACCGTCAATAATAGCGTGGGGAGGGTTTCTCTCTCTGCAGGATGCCAGCCAGAATTTATTAAACTTTCTTTTTTTTTAATTTATTTTAATTTCCCCACCTGTGGGACTTGAGTGGCTCATCAATCATGGGTTGCCTCCGGTGTGAAGCCCATCCTTAGTGCAGCTGCAGACATCCGGCCATGCCCCTCCTCTCGGAGCCACCAAGGCTCGGATGTCCTGGACCCACCCTCAGGCTGCGTCCCTGAAATGGCCAAGTTTATCCTTTATCAGAATGTTGCATACTGCATTCCTCTCTGTACTGTGGGACACTGGCTGTCACTGCAAATGGCTACACCTAGATTGTGGAAGAGGGGAGCTTAAGAGCATGTTTACCAGGAGGGGTCTTCAAGTTTATTGTCAAGAGGCTGTTTAGAAACCCTTGGGTTGGATCTCTCTATTCTACCCTCCGGATCCACTCAGCAGCCTTCCCCATCCTGCCCAAGTTCTGGGAGTCCAGCCCTTACCAATGGCTCCCTTGGGCCCCTAGTTTCCTGTTGGGTTTGGCTGATGGTGAGTCCCAGAGGAGATCGAAAGGTGGGAGAAGAAAGATGTTGCTGTCTTTAGTCACCTGGCTCCCTCTCTTGTGGGGTCCTTCAGCTGAAGGTAATAGTTTCTGTCAAGACCCTCTCCATCTAGTCCCCCCTTTCTCTGAACTCTGGTAACTGCTGCCTCCTGTTGCCCCTTTAGGCTCAGAATTGCTAGTGGGTCTTCTCGCACCTTCCCTGGGGACTGCACTACCCCTTGTGCATTCTGCCCATATAAATAAATAGTTCTTTCATGAAATTATCCTCAAACTAGCCAATCTGAGGATGCTACCTATTTCCTGACCAATACAGTCTTTCCTCCCAGACCATGAGCAGACACACTTTTGTTATTTTGAGTTAAAAACAGATAAACTGGGCGCCTGGGTGGCTCAGTGGGTTAAAGCCTCTGCCTTCAGCTCAGGTCATGATCTCAGGGTCCTGGGATCAAGCCCTGCATCAGGCTCTCTGTTCGGCAGGGAGCCTGCTTCCTCCTCTCTATCTGCCTGCCTCTCTGCCTACTTGTGATCTCTCTCTGTGTGTCAAATGAATAAATAAAATCTTTTAAAAAAATGAACTACAATTGTTTCTTTTTTTTAAAAAAAGGATTTTATTTATTTATTAGAGAGAGAGCAGACACAGGAGGAGAGGGAGGGGGAGGGGGAGGGGAGGAGGGGGAGAGAAAGGGAGAAGCCAACTCCCCACTGAGGACAGAGCCTCAGGGGCTCAATTCCAGGATGCTAAGATCATGACCTGAGCCAAAGTCAGATGTCCAAGAGACTGAGCCATAGGGTTAGGGTTAGGGTGCCCCACTATATTTGTTTCTGATGACAAAAGTGTCTATGGGTGGGGGTAGGGGGTTGGGGGCTGGTTCAATCAATTGAGTGGCTGCTCCCTGCTCAGCAGAGAGTCTGCTTCTCTCTCCCTCTGCCCCTCCCCTGCTCGTGCTCTCTCTCTCAAATAAATAAATAAATAAATAAATAAATAAATAAATAAAATATTTTTTAAAAGACTGTCTATTGGGCAAAAAAAGTCAGAAAAAATAAAGAACTGTCGTTTACCAAGTTACCTACTATTTCAGGTGAGCATGACACCAGGCACATTCCAAATTTCCTTGAAACACCCCTGGAAAGTACATTTTACTACCCCTGCTGTATACAGAGGAGGAACTGGAGGCTCAGAATGGTGATGGTAACTTGTGCACAGCCACATAGCAAGGGAGTGGTTAGGAGTGATAACCAGGTCTATGAGATTCGGAGTCCTTTCTGCCCCCTCCTCAGAAGCCCTTGCTTATCTGAGCATCCTCATGACTGTCCTGAATTTCTCTCTAACCCCAAAATCAATAAAGGAAAATTAATTTGCTGCAGCTGGCTGGGCCTTCTGAGTAGCCTGGAGATGTACCCGGTCTCAGCCTTTGGCATGGCCGGACCCAGGATGCTTGTGAAGGATGGCATTGGCCCACCTCCCATTGTAGCTGTGGGCTAGAGTTAAGAGCTGCCCCTCCTTGTGATTTTTCCCCTTAGAATCTGTGACCTAGATCTATGCCCACAAGTGACTCCTGGCCAAGTGCTGATAAACACATCAGAAATGGTGAGGGCTAGGGCTTGGTGGATCTGCAGGGAGGGAGGGAGTTTCTTGCACTTGCCTGGCTCTGCTCCTCCACTTGCATATGGGGGGCCCTACCCACTGAGTGCCTGTACCTGCTTCTCCAGCTTTTCTCATATAACCCATTCTTCAGGGCCCCAATCAGCCCCACCTTCTACTTCAAATTTGATTGTACATCTCCATGCCACCCACGAGACACATCATTGATGCTATGTATCTTGGCACATAATTGTTCTCTAGTTATTTACATGGTTTCTGTCTTGTCTCTCAGCTACTCTGGGAGCTCCATGGCAGGAAACCAGTGCACTTCTTTCTCACTCACCTACTCATTCATAGATTTACTCATTTACTTTTTCACTCCTTGATTGATTCATTCATTCATTCACTCAATTACCTAAACCACTATTATCCTTAAAAGTTTTCTGGACTCCCTCCTCTATTTGGCCACATTTGGATGAAACAAGGGGAAATGACCCAACTTTTGGAAGCCCAGGTCAGATGTCCACAGGGCCAGGCTCCATCCCATGACCCTGACCTTGTGAATGACCTTGACCTTGCTGTGACTTTTCAGAGACTCATGAGACTTTGGGTGACTTCTCTAAAGGAACACTACTAAATAGAATTGCAGCTCCCCCTATAAGGTGCAGATTAGGTAAAAGAGTGGCTGAGTGCTTGGTGAAACAGCAGGCAGGACAAAGCTTCCCACACCATCCCCAGCAGGCCAGCTACATTTTCAACATCTGAGAGGTTGTGCAAAGCGTTGAGTCAAAGACTCGGTCTTCCACTTGGTGACCTTGGGCAAGTTGCCTAACCTTTTGGATCTCAACTTTCTCATCTATAAAGTGGGAATAATGATAATGCCTACATCATTCACCTTTTATGAGGATTTAATGTAATAATGCTGGAAAACACTTTGCATGAAGATTTGCATGTAGTAACTAACTAGTTGGCTGAATGTTTTAGATTATTATTACCTTCACTTTGTAGAAAAGACAACTGAGGCCTAGAGATGTTAAGTGATGTACCTAAGACCCCCCTCTGAATTAGAAGCAGAATTGGCACATGCACACAGGCCTTCAGAGTTTGAGGCAGAGGCTAAGGCCAGGGAATTTGCTTTGGTTCCCTGTGGCCCTTTTCCCCTGCCATACCATGGAACAAGCCATAACGCAGCCCTGGGATACCTTCCCTTGTTTCAGTTTTATCTATTAGTCTTTTATCTACTGCAAGTGACAGAAAGGGCAGCCCAAACTGACTTATTCTGTCATGAACAATCAGTGACTTTCTACTTTCCGGTTCAACTAGCTTTATGGTGGCATCATTCACAAGTAGAATCTTCCACTGAAGTGGCAAAAATGGACCCCAGCAGTGATGGACTTAGTCCCACAGCCCCAGCATGAAAAGAACACTTTTTGCAAAATAATTTCAGTGAAAGTCTCAAGTTTGAATCTCATTGGTCTGGCTTGACCATGCTGCTGTCCTTCCAGCAGTCCCTGTGACTGGGGAGACTCACACCCTGGCTGGCCAGTCCTTGGTCACATGGGTCCCAAGGCAGTACCAGGCCTACACAAACCGATCAGCCCCAGGACAGAGGAGAGTGATTCTCCTTTGTAAACCTGGGGTCCTATCTTAAGAAGAAAGGGGACTGAAGCCTGCCCAGACAAAAATGATGCTGCCTGTACAAATGGGAATAAGGAGATTTTCTTTCAAGTTTTTTGGTGAAAATTATTCATGATCACATAGAGGATATTTCTGGTACACCTTTGGAACTCTGTGTGGGATTCCTTTTTTTTCTTATTATCCTTGATATCCATTTGAACCAACTGTATCCCCTTACCCTTCCCAGTTGTCAGCATTCCTCTTCCAACCCCTTCCCTCCCACCCCTCTCCTTCCTGAAATCACAGCCAGGATTTGAATCTATGACTCTAGATTCTAGTGAGATCCCAGTACAGAGGAGGAGGCCTTATCATTCAGGATGGCAAGGAAGAGAGCCCAACTTGAGGTAAATGAGCTGAAAAGGGAGATTTATTGATCAATAAGAAGCCCAAAGGCTCAGGCTCAAGGCTAAGAGAGGTTCCCACAAGGGTTCAGGCAGCAGAGACTTTTCCACCATCTCATTCTAGTGCTGTTGCGGCCACTAGCATGTCTCCCCCACCCCCCAACAACTCTGGCATCTCTCCACCCAAGAGTCTGAGTCTCAGGAGAGAGTGTCCATAGACTGACCCCTTGCCCTGGGAATGGGCCTGTGTGGCTGGTATCCCATCAAGGCTGTCCTGGATGGGGATAAGGCAATTCCCCAGAAGGAAAGAGGGGTCCTTTTGCTAACTGGAAGTCAAAGGATGGATACAGATGGCCAAAGCACTCTAGACTCACAAGTGGGTCCTCATGGAACAATGAAAAAGAATATTTGGACTTTCAGGAGGGACAGTGGCATCTTGTTGGACCAAACTGAAAGTCTCAATCAGGGCCCACTGGGCACCTGGTCCTCCACTTGTTGTCATCCTGACTCATGGCCACTGTTAATAGCTGATTAATACCCACTCCCCGACTTGCAATACTTGGGGTGTAGACTCCACGTATTCTGAAGACAAGCTCTAATTAGCCCGGAACACTGAGATAGAGCCTGCTGGGGCTGACAGCAAGATAAATATACCTAAATAGCCAAGGTGATTTGGAGTTCGTTTTCATTTTTCTCTTGTAATAAGAGAAGCGGTGGTGGAAGTAGGGGCTTGTTATCTCTGGCGGGCCTGATGGATGATGAGGTGTCTGACTCTGCAGCGACTGTGGCTCACAGGTGGGGCAAGCCATCGATCACCTGTCCCCACCCCGGCCCACTCAAAGCACTTCCATCCTCTTCAGAATTAGCACAGATCCTCCTGAGATGATTTAAAGATAAGCTTGATATTACTTCAAAAGTCAGAGTCTCACTCTTTCTCTATTACAGGCTTTGAGACATCTGATTCTGGATCGAAGGATGACTTTAGGTATTTCTTCCTTCAAAGTATTTTCTATTCAAAATAAAAGTTCCTTTAAACTTAGGGAGAAGAAGATGTAAGCAAAACGTCAAAGACAATGTCGCAAAAGAAAAAAAGCGTCTCCATATTCATCTCCATCCTAACACATCAGCTATTTCATCTGGGTACATTCCCTCATGTACGCTCATTACTCCGGTGGGGTAGAGTGGAAAAAGCTTTGGTGTAACACAAACCTGAGTTCAAATCCAAGCTCCTGGCTGTGTAACCTTGAATAAGTCACCTCACTTCTTTGAGCCTTGGTTTCTTTAAAAAGACTGAGTTATTCAGATCTGATAGAGTTGTGTGAATTCAACAAGAAAATGTAATCAGGACACCTAGTAGTTGGTTCCCATCCTCTCAATTCTTATCTGCTGTCCCTTTCCAATATTTACCTTTTCCTCAGCACCCACCCTGCACCAAGCAACGTTGAGACAAACACAGACTCTGTCTTCAAGGAGATTCTGTTCTATCAACACATGTTAATTTACCAGATTAGCTAGCAGTGTGAACAGACAAGTTTTGAAGAGGGTTCATGAGGATGTCGTATTCATGGATAGAACATTTGACCCAGGGCCATGTTCCCTCAAAAGATGGGTCACTGGTGACCAGCTGGGCCCTAGGATGACCCCTAGGCCCTGCCCCAAACTAAGCCACAGATACATGAGCCACACATGTCCTCATTGACCTGTATGCCTGGGCACAAGGACAGATGCCCATGTGCACCCCGTATAGACAAGAACCTACACATGGATGCATACGTGTGCACACGTACCCCCTACACGAATCTGTGCACACTGTACACAGAACACTCATGTGTATACACATACACAGAAGGTAAAGATGCACATGAATGTGTGCACGCCATATAGGCATGGACTATATGTATGTACACACAGGCTCACAAGGACATGGGTAGTAGATGCAAAGACATGTGCACCATCAGAGGCACCCACACATAGATGCACATGCTTTGTGTCAGCTAAAAGCATCAGACAGCATTCCCCAGAAATCATTCCCATGCAGCTAGCTCCATGCCAGCCCTGTGAATGAGCAGGGTTCCTGGAGCCCCTTGTGCCCTCCCTGAGCACAAGCTCCATTAGGCAAACTCCAGGCCAGAAAATGGCTCTTTGGAAACCATCTGGACTGCATAGACCCTCAATTGACCTCTCAGTCCTCATATGGGGACACAGGGCCCTGGGTTGGTGGGACCTCACAGCTTCAGCTTGTCAGCCTAGACTGAGAGTGCGGAAGCCTGGCCTGGCCCGGGCCCAGACATGATAGACTCTGCCCAGTGTGTCACAGTGAGTGGTCAGCCTCAACAGTCCCTGGAGAGTATCCACCTCTGGACCACACTGCTCTGGGGAGGGGAGATAGGAGATGAAGCATCTCTGCTCAAGAAGGGGAGAGGAAGCAAGTCCACAAACAACTTGGGCTCATCTGCTTCCAGTTCTGCTTGTTCTGACTCTTCCCATCCTTCAGGGCCTGGCTTCTGCCCCTCTGCCTCCAGGAAGCTTTCTCAGATTGCTCTGGCCTTTGGATCTCTCCTTGTGCACCTCCAAGACTGCTCCCCAGGTTGTCTGCTCTTTCTTCTGGTAAATATGCTGGCTACCTCATGTGTGGTGATGGAGGGAGGCTGCCCTTGTGCCCTCTCAGCCAGAAAGACATGGCCAGGCAGCTTGTGTTCATTCAATCTGGGCTGAATGGATTCATTCATGTAGTTGTTCATTAAAACATTCTTTACTGGGTGCCAGCTATGTGCCAGGAACTTGAAAAAATAGCAGGGAACAAGAAGCTGTCCTTGTGAAGCTAGGGTTCTGGTTAGAAGATGGATAATGAATAAGACATGAGTAATAAATACCAGTTGAACCCAGTGATAAAAGGCTAGGAAGGAAGAGAGAGTATGAAGGGGAACTATTTCAGTCAGGGTGGTCAGAGAAAGCCTCCTGGCATTCCCTTTCATCTGATGAACTCCAAGACTTGTCCAACAAGCCATCTCTGCCCCTACTGCTGGATCTGTACCTGCTCCAGGGCTTTTGAAGACATGGCACACTGTAATGCTACTTATGCAGACATGTTCTTCTCTCCTCCCAGACTCCTAACATCTTCAGAACCATGTTCCCATCTGTACCCTCTCAGTGACCCTAAAACTCAAAACATGGGGTCATGTTTATGTTCATTGAAGTTGATTAAATTAACAAAAGAATGGATGAAAGAATGAATGAATGAATGGGCACTTACAGTAGGCTCTAAAGAATGAGTAAGTGGCAGAGAGAGCAAGATGACGGAGGAGTATGAGACTGAAATATCATCAGGTTCCAGGAATTCAGCTAGATAGTTATCCAACCATTCTGAACACCTACAAACTCAACAGGAGATCAAAGAGAAGAGGAGCAGCAATTCTAGGAACAGAAAATCAACCACATTCCGGAAGGTAGGACGTGCAGAGAAGTGATTCGGAGGAGATATACAGGAAAAGAGACCTGCGGGGAGAGGCCAGCTCCCCGGAAGCAGTAGAGCAGTGGAGCACAAAATCAGAACTTTTAGAAGTCTGCTCCACTGAGGGATGCCACTCCAGAGGCTAAGCGGGGGGTGGAGCCCTCATGGGGACAGTGTGATCTCAGGACCCGTGGGATCACAGAAAGACCTGGGGGTGTCTGAGTGTGGAAGAGCTCCCAGGTATCAAAGAGGGGAAGCTGGCTACAGAGATGGAGCCATGGAGGGGGCCCTCAGCTTGGGGTTACCTTAAACCATGATCCAAGTCACAGTCGGGCCACTGCTCTTAGAGCAGGGACCCCACAAGTGGCAGATCTGGGGAGACTCACCTTCCTCCTCTAGGATGAATGGTGCAGCAGGAATCTGCTGGGTTTGGAGATTCCAAATGGGGCTGTGCACCAGAGATAGAAATGCTCAGTCACAGGCTGGGTGAGCTTGGAGCACAGCGGGAGACCAGGGACATGGGAAGGATTGACTGCTTTTCTCTGAGGGCACACTGAGGAGTGGGACCCTGAGCGCTCCGCTCCTACAGCGGAAATTGGGAGGCTGCCATCTTCATTCTCTTCCTCCAAAGCTGTATGGAAAGTGTTCAGGGAACTAAAGCTACTGAGGGCAAAACCAAGCAGATTCCTTAGCCTGCCCCCTGGCAAGGGCAGTGCAATCCTGCCTCCGGCAAATACATTTGAGAATCAATGTATTCTCAACATCTCAATGGCCCCTCCCCCAGAAGATCAGTAAGAACATCAAGCCAAGACTAAGTTCACCGATCAATGAGAACTACGGAACTCCAGAGTTAGGGGAAAGCAACACATAGAACTCATGGCTTTTTCCCCATGACCCTTTAGTCTTTCAAAGTTAATTTTTTTAAAATTTATTTTTTTCTTATGCTGTTTTAAAATGTTTTCCTCTTTCCTCTTTTAACATTTTTAAACTGTTTTATCTTATCAGTACCTTTTTAAAAATCTTTTTTCATTTTCATTGTTACAGTCATAATTTATCCCTTCATTGTATTTAACCTTATTTTTTGTATACTTATAGGTTTTTTTTTCTTTAAAAATTTGGGATACAATTTCTCCAATAGATCAAAATATACCCGAAATCTAGAGCATGGCTTTGTCCTAGTCTCCAGCCTGATTACATTCTCTCCTTTTTTTTTCTTTTTTCAACCAACTTTTTATCTTATCAATTCCCTTTTTATAATCTTTTTAAATTTTCATCTTTACAGTCATATTCCATCCCTTCATTGTGTTTACCCTTATTTTTGTATATAAATATATTACATTTTGGGAGGTAGTTTCATCTAACAGACCAAAATACACCCAAAATCAAGTGTGTGGCTCTGTTCTATTCACCAGTCTAATATATATATAAATATATTTTTTCTTTTTTCCCTATTTCTTCTTCCCCCAGTTTTGGGTCTCTTCTCACTTGGTTAGTGTATATTTTTCTGGGGTCGTTGCTACCATTTTAGTATTTTGTTCTCTCATTCATCTATTCTTATCTGGATAAAATGACAAGGCTGAAAAACTCACCACAAAAAAAAAAAAAAAAAAAAAAAAGAACAAGAGGCAGTACTGATGGCTAGGGACCTAATTAATAGAGACATTAGTAATATGTCAGAACTAGAGTTCAGAATGATCACTATGAAGGTGCTAGCTGGGCTCAAAAAAAGCATGGAAGATATTAGAGAATCCCATTCTGGAGAAATATAATCCCTTTCTGGAGAAATAAAAGAACTAAAATCTAACCCAGTTGAAATTTTAAAAAGCTATTAATGAAGTGCAATAAAAAATGGAGGGTCTACTGTAGAATAAATAAGGCAGAAGAGAGAATTAGTGGATATAGAAGACCAAATGATGGAGAAAAAAGAAGCTGAGGAAAAGAGAGACAAACAGAGCAGCTGGGTGGCTCAGTTGGTTAAGCAACTGCCTTCAGCTCAGGTCATGACCTGAGTCCCAGGATAGAGTCCACATTAGGCTCCCAGCTCCATAGGGAGTCTGCTTCTCCCTCTGACCTTCTCCCCTCTGATGCTCTCTCTCACCCTCTCTCTCTCAAATAAATAAATACAATCTTAAAAAAAAAAAAAAAAAGACAAACTACTACTGGACCACAAGGGGAGAATTCGAGAGATAAGTGATACCATAAGATGGAACAACATTAGAATAATTGGGATCCCAGAAGAAGAAGAAAGAGAGAAAGGTGCAGAAGGTATATTGAAGCAAATTATAGTAGAGAATTTCCCTAATTTGGTGAAGGGAACAAGCATCAAAATCCAGGAGGCACAGAGAACCCCTCTCAAAATCAATAAAAATAGGTCCACACCCCATCACCTAATAGTAAAACTTGCAAGTCTTAGTGACAAAGAGAAAATCCTGAAAGAAGCTCAGGACAAGGGGTTGTAATGTACAATGGTATAAATATTAGACTGAGAGCAGACCTATCCACAGAGACCTGACATGCCAGAAAAGACTGGCATGATATATTCAGAGCACTAAATGATAAGAATATGCAGCCAAGAATACTATATCCAGCTAGGCTGTCATTGAAAATAGAAGGAGAGATAAAAACCTTCCAGGACAAACAAAAATTAAAAGAATTTGCAAACACCAAAGCAGCCCTACAGGAAATATTGAAAGGGGCCCTCTAAGCAAAGAGAGAGCCTAAAAGTAACAGACCAGAAAGGAACAGAGACAATATACAGTGACAGTCACCTTACCGGCCATACAATGGCACTAAATTCATATCTTTCAATAGTTAACCCTGAATGTAAATGGGCTAAATGCCCCAATCAAAAGACACAGGGTATCATAATAGATTTAAAAACAAAACAAAACAACAAGACCCATCAATATGCTGTATATAAGAAACTCATTTTAGACCCAAAGACACCTGCAGATTTAAAGTGAGGGGGTGGAAAACAATTTACCATGCTAATGGACATAAAAAGAAAGCTGGGGTGGCAATCCTTATATCAGATAAATTAGATTTTTTAAAAAGATTTCATTTATTTATTTGACACACAGAGATAGATCACAAGTAGACAGAGGGGTAGGCAGAGAGAGAGGAGCAGGAGGCAGGCTCCCCACTGAGCAGACAGCCCGATGCGGGGCTTGATTCCAGGACCCTGAAATCATGACCTGAGCCAAAGGCAGAGGCTTTAACCCACTGAGCCACCCAGGCGCCCCTCAGATAAATTAGATTTTAAGCCAAAAACTATAATAAGAGATGAGGAAGGACACTATACCTACTTAAAGGATCTGTTCAACAAGAAGATCTAACAATTTTAAATATCGATGCCACCCAACATGGGAGCAGCCAATTATATAAACCAATTAATAACAAAATCAAAGAAACACATCAACAATAATACAATAGTAGTAGGGCACTTTAACACCCCCCTCACTGAAATGGACAGATCATCTAAGCAAAAGATCAACAAGGAAATAAAGACTTTAAATGACACACTGGACCAGATGGACATCACAGATATACTCAGAACTTTCCATCCAAACAACAGAATACACATTCTTCTCTAGTGTACATGGGACATTCTCCAGAATAGATCCCATCCTGAGTCACAAATCAGATCTCAACCAGTACCAAAAGATTGGGATCATTCCCTGCATATTTTCATACCACAATGCTCTGAAACTAGAACTCAACCACAAAAGGAAAGTTGGGAAGAACGCAAATACATGGAGGCTAAAGAGCATCCTACTAAAGAATGAGTGAATCAACCAGGAAATTAAAGAAGAATTTTTAAAAGTCATGGAAACAAATGAAAATGAAAACACAACTGTTCAAAATCTTTGAGACACAACAAAGGCAGTCCTAAAGGAAAGTATATATCAATACAAGCCTTTCTCAAGAAACAAGAAAGGTCTAAAGTACTCAACCTAACCCTACACCTAAAGGAGCTGGAGAAAGAACAGCCTAAACCCAGCAGGAGAAGAGAAATAATAAAGATCAGAGCAGAAATTAATGAAATAGAAACCAAAAGAACAGTAGAACAAATCAACAAAACTAGGAGCTGGTTCTTTGAAAGAATTAGTAAGATTGATTAAACCCCCCAAATTAATAAAATTGTGAATGAAAGAGGAGAGATCACAACTAACACCAAAGACATACAAACAGTTATAAGAACATATTATGAGCAACTATACCCCAGCAAATTTGACAATCTAGAAGAAATGGATGCATTCCTAGAGACATATAAACTACCAAAACTAAACCAGGAAGAAAAAGAAACCCTGAACAGACACATAACCAGTAAGGAAATTGAAGCAGTAATAAAAAATCTCCCAACAAACAAGAGCCCAGGGCCAGATGGCTTCCCAGGGGAATTCTACCAAACATTTGTTTTATTTTTTTAAGATCTTATTTATTTATTTGATACAAAGAGAGAGATCACAAATAGGCAGAGAGGCAGACAGAGGGGGGTGGGGAAAGCAGGCTCCCTGCTGAGCAGAGAGCCTGATGTGGGGCTCAATCCCAGGACCTTAAGATCATGACCTGAGCCGAAAGCAGAGGCTTTAACCCACTGAGCCACCCAAGTGTCCCTCTACCAAACATTTAAAGAGATTTAATACCTATTCTCCTGAAACTGTTCCAAAAAATAGAAATGGAAGGAAAACTTCCAAACTCATTTTATGAGGCCAGCATCACCTTGATCCCAAAAGCAGACAAAGATCCCATCAAAAAGGAGAATTACAGACCAATATACTTGATGAACACAGATGCAAAAATTCTCCCAAAATACTAGCCAGTAGTATCCAACAGTACATTAAAAGGATTATTCACCACAACCAAGTGGGATTTATTCCTGGGCTGCAAGGTTGGTTCAACATCCACAAATCAATCAATGTGATATAATACATTAATAAAAGAAGGAACAAGAACCATATGATATCTCAATAGATGTTGAAAAAGCATCCTTTCTTGATCAAAAAACTCTTCATAGTGTAGGGATAGAGGGTACATACCTCAATATCATCAAAGCCATCTATGAAAAACCCACAGTGAATATCATTCTCAGTGGGGAAAACCTGAGAGCTTTTCCCCTAAGGTCAGGAATACGGCAGGGATGTCCACTATCACCACTGCTATTCTACATAGTACTAGAAGTCCTAGACTCATCAATCAGACAACAAAAAGAAATAAAAGGCATCCGAATAGGCAAAGAAGAAGTCAAACTCTCACTCTTTGTTGATGATATGATACTTTATGTGGAAAACCCAAAAGAGTCCACTCTAAAACTGCTAGAACTCATGCAGGAATTCAGTAAAGTGTCAGGATATAAAATCAATGAAAAGAAATCAGTTGCATTTCTCTACACCAACAGCAAGACAGAAGAAAGAGAAATTAAGGAGTCAGTCCCATATACAATTGCACCCAAAACCATAAGATACCTAGGAATAAACCTAACCAAAGAGGCAAAGAATCTGTACTCAGAAAATGATAAAGTACTCATGAAAGAAATTGAGGAAGACACAAAGAAATGGAAAAATGTTCCATGCTCATGGATTGGAAGAACAAATACTATGAAAATGTCTATGCTACCTAAAGCAATCTACACATTTAATGCAATCCCTATCAAAATACCACCAATTTTTTTTTCAAAGAAATGGGACAAATAATCCTAAAATTTATATAGAACTAAAAAAGATCCCGAGTAGCCAGAGGAATGTTGAAAAAGAAAACCAAAGTTGGTGGCGTCACGATTCCAGACTTCAGGCTCTATTACAAAGCTGTCATCATCAAGACAGTATGGTAATGGCACAAAAACAGAGACATAGATCAATGGAACAGAATAGAGAGCCCAGAAGTAGACCCTCAACTCTATGGTCAACTAATCTTCAACAAAGCAGAAAAAAATGTCCAATGGAAAAAAGTCTCTTCAACAAATGGTGTTGGGAAAATTGGACAGCCACATGCAGAAGCATGAAACTGGACCATTTCCTTACACCACACACAAAGATAGACTCAAGGGGTGCCTGGGTGGCTCAGTGAGTTAAAGCGTCTGCCTTTGGCTCAGGTCATGATTTCAGGGTCCTGGGATCGAGCCCCACATCCGGCTCTCTGCTCAGCAGGGAGCCTGCTTCCTCCTCTCTCTCTCTCTGCCTGCCTCTCTGCCCACTTGTGATTTCTGTCTGTCAAACAAATAAATAAAATCTGTAAAACAAACAAACAAACAAAAAACAAATATAGACTCAAAATGGATGAAAGACCTCAATGTGAGAAAGGAATCCATCAAAATCTTTGAGGAGAACGCAGGCAGCAACATCTTCGACTTCAGCCACAGTGACTTCTTCCTAGAAACATCACCAAGACAAGGGAAGCAAGGGCAAAAATGAACTATGCGGACTTCATTAAGATTAAAAGCTTTTGCACAGCAAAGGAAACAGTCAACAAAACCAAAAGACAACTGACAGAATGGGAGAAGATATTCGGGAATGACATATCAGATAAAGGGCTAGTATCCAAAATCTTTAAAGAACTTAACAAGCTCAACACCCAAAGAACAAATAATCTAATCAAGAAAGGGACAGAAGACACGAACAGACATTTCGGCAAAGAAGACATCCAAATGGCCAACAGACACATGAGAAAGTCCTCAACATCACTCAGCATCAGAGAAATACAAATCAAAACCACAAAGAGATACCACCTCACACCAGTCAGAATGGCTAAAATTAACAAGTCAGGAAATGACAGATGCTGGCAAGGATGCGGAGAAAGGGGAACCCTCCTACACTGTTGGTGGGAATGCAAGCTGGTGCAGCCACTCTGGAAAACAGCATGGAGGTTCCTTAAAAAGTTGAAAATAGAGCTACCCTATGACCCAGCAATCACACTACTGTGTATTTACCCTAAAGTTACCAATGTAGTGATCCAAAGGGGCACATGCACCCAAATGTTTATAGCACCAATGTCCACAATAGACAAACTATGGAAAGAACCTAGATGTCCATCAACAGATGAATGGATAAAGGTGTGAGATATATATATATATATATATACATAGAGAGAGAGAGAGAGAGAGAGAGAAATACTATGCAGCCATCAAAAGAAACGAAATCTTATTACCATTTGCAATGACATGGATGGAACTAGAGGGTATCTTGCTAGTTGAAATAAGTCAATCAGAGAAAGACAATTATCATATGATCTCTCTGATATGAGGAATTTGAGAGCAGGGTGGAGGGTCCTGGAGGGAAAGGGGGAAAAATGAAGCAAGATGGGATTTGGAGGAAGACAAACCATAAAAGACTCTTAATCTCATGAAACAAACTGAGGGTTGTTGGGCAGTGGGGTTGTAGGGGATAGGGTGGCTGGGTTATGGACATTGGGGAGGGTATGTGCTATGGTGAGTGCTGTGAATTATGTAAGCCTGATGATTCACAGACCTGTACCCCTGGGACAAATAATACATTATATGTTAATAAAAAATAAATTAAAAAAAAAAGAATGAATAAGTGGCTTATAGGTGGCAGGTGGCAAGGAGAGGGACAAAAACATGGAGGTGTGAGATGAGATAGCATATTTGTAAAATGGGTTTCATTGGCTGATGTTGGGGGAGGGCTGGACATGGAGTAAGGGAGAGCTGGCAGGAGAGGAGCCTAGACTGTGCCCACATTATAAAGGGTCTTGAACACCAGGCTAAGGATTTGATCCTATGAGCAACAGGGACCCATGCAAGGTTTACCCTCCCCTGTATTTCTTGGCACCTATCACATTGCCCAGATAGAGCTGGCACTCAGTAAATGCACATGGAATTGAAGGGTCCTGGAGGGAATGGATTGAGTTAACACTTCTTTGCCAATAGCTGGGCAGTGACCAAGGGTGGCCTAAATAGAATCAGAGTAGTCAGCTGCCTGGAGTCCTCTTGGCACTCAAATAGTGCTCTTTCCATCACGGTATGGGAGATCCCTGCATTAGGGAGTCATTTATTAAGGGCTTGATGTTATTTAGAGGTAAGCCTTCCTAGACTTTCCAGAAAAGATGATACCCTCCTGATGGCAATTTACTGCCAACAAGACCAGAACAAGTTCCTGGGGTGGGGATAGGACATGGAGTATAAGGCAGAACACAGTGTGCCACCCAGAGTTTGGCCACTTCCAGTTTCTTTAGAGAAAACCCTGTCCCAGGCAGTGTGAAGGAAGGAGAGGGGGGTAGGGCACTGGTCTTGAGGTTGTTGCTGATTTAGTGAGGGACTCAGGCAACCCTTTTTCCTCTCTGAGTCTTGGGTTCGTCATCTGTGCAATGACGTTGTATGGGACCTGTGATGTTTAACCTGCTCATCATTTAGCTTCCCTTCTTTAGTAGGTAAACTCCAAATATGCCTTTGGAAGAAACCCTCAGTCCATGCTGTTCAGATGGGGCTGACCCCTAGCCCCAAGGTTGGTCAATCTGAATCATAGTCATCTGTTCAGAAATGTGCCTGTGACCGTGCCTGGGACAATGAGAATTGACCCAGGGACTTTGGGGAATGAAAAGGGCCCTTCTGCTTTTAGAGCAACTCAGCTGGGACAATGTGATTCCAGGGATGCCTATGGCTACTTCTCCACCTTTGAGGACAGACATCCTGAGAATGAAGCCATTTAGAGGAAAGTGGAGATAACAAATGGAAAAAAGAGACAGATTCCTAGTGACATCATTTGAGCCTCTGGATTTTGCCATACCTGAAGCTAGTTCTACATCTTTATGTTCTTGGTTACATCCACCAGTACATCTCCCTTTTATTTTGACTGAGCCAGTTTGGGTTGTGTTTTCTCTTGCTTGTCCCTGGTAAGGAGGATTACCCGGGAGGGGTTCCTTCTTTCTGATGCCCTCGGAGAAAGCTGATTTGGGAGGTGCCAGCATGTGGCCACATGAAGTGAAGGAGATGAGGGAGACCAGGGATGGGGTGGTGCATGGGGTAAGAGCAGACACACCCAGGGCCCCACAGAGCACACTCATTTCAGGGGCAAGGAGAGCAGTAGGAGACCCCGAAAGGAGGAGGGAACAAACAGGATGAGTGAGAGAGGCAGGAGAGTTGCACAAAGAAGCAAGAGTTTCATTGAAGTTCCTCACTGGCTTGGCTTCTTCTTTCTCGCCCCCTCTTTATGCTCATAACTCAACAAGCAGCCAAACTGATAGTGAGAGAATAAATCAGGTCACAACTCTCCTGTTTTAAACTTTGTATTTCCCCACTGCCTTGAGAATAAATTCCAATCTCCTTACTCTCCACAGCCAAGAGAGTCCCATGAGATCTCACTGTTTCCCACCTTTTTCTTATCTTGTACATCTTCCATCCCTATCTGCACCCATCGTGTGTCCTGGGCCTAGAACCATGCTTAACAATTATGCATATACTGGAACAATTTGTAGAATAAGGAAATAAATCGGTGATAGAAAGGAGAACTGAAAATTTTCCAGTGGATTCATCATCAAGGAATTGTTGCTCAATTGGATCAAAAATCTCCAATGGAAAGGGGAAGGGGAAATCTGGATCAGAAAGATTTCTGGGATGAGTTTCTACGGAGAAAAAGCAGATATGAAATGGATTTTTCTTCCTGGAATTTTATGATCTTGGGGAAAAGAAGACCTTCACTATTTTGAAAACAGAAGCAGAATAGAAAAAAAAAAATTGAGTATCTAAAGGTACCACCTTCTGTAATTAAAAAGCCACCATATCATAGATTCTCAAACCTACACATATGATAAAACTGCATAGAACTAAGTGCATACACACACACACACACACACACACACACAAATGCCAACAAGTAAAACCAGGAAATCTGAATAAGATCATTGCCTTGTATCAAAGTCAATATCCTGGTTGTGATCTTACACTATAGTTTACAACATGTAACCATGAAGAGAAGCTGGGCCAAGGGTACCCACAACCTCTTTGTATTATTTCCACATATGAATCTATAATTATCTGGATATAAAAAGTTTAATTTTAAAAACCACTGTGAAAAAAATTAAAATGTAATTTCAGTGGGACTACCTCAGGCCCTTCTGCAGCTCAGGGTTGAAAAAGACCCTAACATATCCTGGAGACATCTCTGAACAGGGAGCAGAGAGAATTTGAGAGAGAAGACAGGGGAAATCAGGGAAGACAGAGTATTTTAACTAGAATTAGAATTAGAACCCACCCTGAGACTTCCTGCAGGAAGGTGTGTGTGTGTGTGTGTGTGTGTGTGTGTGTCTTGGGGTAGGGATGGGCAGACAGACATCGGGAGTTACAAATTAGTGTACAAACTCCCCGTTAAATTATCCCATTACTCATCTTCAAAAGCATAGCTATATTAATCTGATAAGCAAATACAGTCTTGAGAATGAAGCACATTTGTATTATCAGAGGAAAATATATGCGACACAATGACTTAGCTCCATGAGAGACCAGAGCAGGATCCTGCCTTGTTCTCCTTGGATCCCTGTTTTAAGATGTAGGTTTTATTATTATTCAGGTATGGTGAGACCCGTAGATTAGGAGACCGCTGGCATTGAAGAGTTAGCTATTACTTATAGTTCCTAAAAGGAAGGGCAAACCACCTCAGACAAAGATGCACTGGGAAGCACCAGGGTTCACTAGGAGGCAGAAGAAGCAGGGAGCAGGGGGGGAAACTAGGCAAGTGCCTTTATTGTGGTTTCTGCCTGAAGAAAGAGGAACAGTGGAATGGGGAGGCAGGGTAAGCAGGTTTAGGATTGGCTGATTTGAATAATTTCAGTGGCTCTGGGGCTTAGGGACTGTCCCTAGCTGTCTGGTACCTGGCTTTGGGTGATAAGGGCAAGGGGACAGTAGCCCAGAGTGTTGTGGGGAAGTGGGCTCTTGACTGGTTAGTTTGCATATGAAAGGGGAGTCCTTTAAGAGCTCTAAGAATTGGCTAACCCTGGGAGAGGCAGCCTCTCCAGAGTCAGCCAGACCCCCTCTGCCCTGGGTCAAAGCATTAGAAACACAGGGCAATACAGTGCCCAAGGTCTAGAACAGGTCCTGATACTTTCCAGGGGCTCAGTGAATATTTGCCGAAGGAAAGAAGGTAGAGAGAGAAGGTGGGAGAGAGAGAGAGCCTTAGATGCATGTACCATCCTCACTGGTCCCTTGGGCAATGTGAGAACTCTCCTCTCCCCTCCCTACCGCTCCAGGAACTGTCCTCCAGAACAGCCAACTCAAATCCCTGATTACAGAAATGCATCCAATGGGCTCACCAGGGGGCGATGTTCCAACCATCTCACCCCACCAGGCAGCTTTTCTTTTCTTTTCTTTTTTTAAGATGTTATTTATTTGACAGACAGAGTGCTTAAGCAGGGCAAAAGGGAGTAGCAGACACCCTGCCGAGCAGGGAGCCCATTGTGGGGCTCTATTCCAGGACCCCACGATCATGACCTGAGCGGGAGGCAGATACTTAACCAACTGAGCCCCCCAGATGCCGCCCCCACCCCCTCCGTAGCTTTTCTATCCTTCCACGCTCATCACTCCTTCCGCCCCAGACTCAGAGGAGATTTCATTGTTACTTCGTTGGTGCTGTTTGTTAGTTTGTAGATGGGTAATGCTGCAAAGCGAGAACATTCAAACGGCACTAAGGGCTGAGAAGGAATAGCAAGCTCCTCCCACCCCCCACTGGCCTCCCCTTCCTGAGCTCCCCAGTTCCCTGCCTTCACTGTCCTCCGGCATCCCTCTGGAGAGGTCTCTGCTGAAGACTATAACCATCCATCCCTCCTGCATGTACATGATACACACATCGTTCTCTGCTCGGCTCCTTTCACCTAACAGTATATCCTGGAACTTACTCCACATCCATACATAGGGAATTGCCTCATGTTTCAAAGTCAGAACAGTACCCATAGTTTTGGGTGGGCCCTAATTGATTTAAGAAGACCCCTCATGACAGACAGACAGACAGACAGACATCCAGGCTGTTTCCAATTCTGGCTTCTACAAACCCTGCAGCACTAGAGACCCTGTGTGTACATGTCTGCAGGATGTCTTGCAGAAATTATGCATGTGTTAAATTTTTAGGTAGCCCTCCCCAGAGAGTCAATCAGTTTACACCTTCTCTTTATATAGGAAAGAAAACAGGTCTGACTGTCTGTCTGATTCAATGCCTAGTTAGGACAGCAATTCTTCAAATCCTGGAGTCTAGCTGGGAGATCAAGCCTGGGGTTTCAGGTCTGCAATCTACCCAGCCAACTTTCTGTCCCCCTCCCTGCCACCTGGGGTGGGGGGGCTGGAAGTCAGGAAGCAGATCAGGTCAACTCTATCAGGTCATTTTTTTTTTTAAGATTTTATTTATTTGACAGACAGAGATCACAAGTAGGCAGAGAGGCAGGCAGAGAGAGAGGAAGGGAAGCAGGCTCCCTGCTGAGCAGAGAGCCCAATGCGGGGACCCTGGAATCTTGACCTGAGCCAAAGGCAGAGGCTTTAACCCACTGCGCCACCCAGGCGCCCCAGGTCATTATCTATCTCTATTAGCTTCCTCATCTAAGAGTGAGGAGAGGGCTCTAATTGGTGATCTGAAGGTTCCCTTCTACTTCTAACTTTCAAATTCTTTCTGCCTCCCCAAGCCTCTATGGTGTGGGACTGATAGTCTCTACCTTGTTTATCTTGCCAGGTGATGTGAAGATCCAGTGATATGGTACAAAGGAGTGATAATTAAACAATTTTGGCATCCCTTGCTAGAATACTAGCAGGGCCTGGGGCATTCAGCAGGTGCTCAGCTTAAATGAGAGGTTGAAGAAATACTGCATGGGGAAGCCGGCTAATGTTGAGATCATCCAGAGGTAGGAGATGCCTTCACTGATGTCGTTCCCTCTGCCTAAAATGAGGCTCCCTCGAAGTGGGCCTGGCTAACTTCTGTGTCTCTAGGACTGACCAAGGAGCCTGGCACACTATGGGTGCCCCTTAAATGTTTCAGGGTGGAGGCTGTGCTCAGGACTAGATGTGGCCATGTTCTCTTCCAGTGTGATCCTGGAGAGTGATAATCAGGACAAGCCCCTTGTCACCTACTTTTCTCCTCCCTGCATCTCCTCTTCTCTGCCTGGATGGGGTGTGCCCCAATAGACTTCTGGTCCAAGGACCACAAAATCCAATGTTCCACCTTGGTGAATGGGGTAAGCATGCTCAGCTCCAGCTGGCTGTTGTCAGGAGGAAATGCGGATCCACTCTTTTTCAAGAGATTTTCAAGAGAAGCCATACAACCCAATTTTTCTTGAGTTCCCTTGGTGTTTAAAGGTTAAGTTATTCAGGTTTTTTTGTTTTTGTTTTCCAAATCCCTGTGGGAGTCAGACCATCTGTGACTTAGTGGTGACCCCAGGCTACCAGTTTGGGAATTCTGAAAACTGTCCCTCTCTCCCACTGTACAGATGAGAAAACTGAGGCCCAGGGAGCAGAAAGCATTTGCTGGAGGTGACATGGTCAGGATGAGAACCCAGGTCCCATTTGTCCCCTACTTTTTTCCTCTGTCCTCTCCTTCTCTTTCTCCTCTCTCTGTTCTGTTTCTGGGTACCTCTTTCAGTCTTTGTCTCTATCTCCTATTCTCTCCTATGTGTCTCTTTTCAACTGTGTGATTCTCTCATATCTCTGCGCCTCTCTCTGTCCCCTCCAGGACCGTTCTGCTCAACAACAAACCTTCGGAGCTGGGTGCAGAGGCGACCCGGCATCATCACTGCCCCCAACCCCCCGGCCCCCACCCTCGGGCAAGCGCCCCGCCGCTCGCGCATCTCTCGTCGCCCCCGCCCCAGATTTCCGGTGGAGCTGGCAGGCGGCGGGCGGGGTACCCACGGGGCCAGCTGCCGTCAGCACCTCTTCCCGGCGGCCGCGACCCCTCCCCGCTGACCTCACCGGCGCCGCCGCCCCGCGCGGATATAAGCAGCGGCCCCGCGGAGAAGCGGGCAGCCGACGCCCGGGTCCTGCGAGCGCCCCCGGCCTCCTGCCCCGCCGACTTTGGACTCCGAAACTCATCCCGCACCCGTCCCGCGGAGCTGTCGCCCGGCAGGTAACCACCTCCGTCCCCTCTCCCCACGCAGGGCGCGTCCGGGAGCACTGGGAGGGGGCCCTCTCTGCCCGCTGCCGGGGGAGCCCCCGGGAGAGGCCACGGCTTCTGTCCCCCGAGCGCCTCCCGGAGCGTGGCGTCCGCACCCCCGGTGCTTCCACGGCGCGGGCCGGGGACTTGACCCGGCACCCTGGTGGCGTTCGCTCCCGCGCACCCCCGTCGCGGCGGCTGGAGCTGCTCCGGCCGGGCGTTAGTAGGATGGCAAGTTCTCCATCCCACCCCAGCCTGGATGGCCGCTGCAGGTCCGCGCCGGGACGTTGGGGTAG
Organism: Mellivora capensis; assembly: GCA_004024625.1. Taxonomy (NCBI): domain Eukaryota; kingdom Metazoa; phylum Chordata; class Mammalia; order Carnivora; family Mustelidae; genus Mellivora; species Mellivora capensis. The sequence goes on from PISX010010319.1 coordinate 38,902, forward strand.
AACTGGGCAGTCAGGGTCCGGCGTCTGAGCCTGAGAGTTAGAATCCGAATCCAGGTATTGAAAGCAGATTTTTCGCGTTGGACTCGAATCTTAGCCTTCGAGTTTCAGTCTCACCTTAGAAACATTTTTATCATTGAAACTGGGGATTTTAGAGTTAGAACTGGCGTCCTAGCGTGGCCATAGAATCTTACATTAGAAATGGAATTTGGAATCGGAACGTTGACACTGGAATTAGAACGTTGGAAAGGAGCGCAGGACCAAGAATGTGGCGCGGGGAAGGGTCTTAAGCCTGCGACGAGGCATTGTGGCCGTCGGGCGGGGCTCTCTAGGTGGTTACACGCCTGGCAAGCCAGCCCTGCTCTCAGTGACACTGAGGAGTGGCGGTGACGATGGAGTTCCCACGGCTTCCAGGCTCGCGCAGCAGAACTGGGCGCGCGGCCAGTCACTCCATGCATCTCCATGGGTGAGGACACCCAAAGCCCGAGGCTGCAGGGCCACCTGCCACCTTATGGTGGCAGGTGGCCTTGCCCGCCGGAGGATGTATGAATGGTTTGTGACCCAGGTTGGGGATCCGCTGGGACAGGAAAGGTGGGAAGATGGTGCGGACTGGGAGAGGGGCGCGGTGCGCTTATGTTTTCTCTCTGTCCTCCCAGTTCCAGACGCCGCGATGCCCGGCGCTTGGTTGCTGCTTGCCATGGCGCTGACCCTGACCGTGGCTGGTTTTCCGGGAGGTCGCGCACAGCCGGAGGTGGCCCAGCAGGAGGCAGCGATGGCCGCCGAGCATGCGGGTCTGGACGACCTCCTGCGCCAAGCAGAGCGCCTCTTACTCCTCGGCGAAGACGTCCAGCGGCTGCGAGGAAACCAGGGTGATCCCGAATCTGGTGAGGGCCGGGCGTGTATCCCTCCGATCAGAGACCCTGAAGAGGGCTGGAGGAAACCACGACGCAGAGATGGGGAGGGACTTGGTCATCCAAACTCTTGCCTTTCTGAGCTTAGAAACTGTTGACCATAACCTTAGCAGGATCATGAGTTGACCCTTTCCTGAGATCAGATTTCTCCTCCGTGTCGGTCCTGGAATATTTCACAGAGAGCCGACTTTCAGTGGGGAAGATTCTGTGCAGGGGAGAGAGAAAAAGTCTCTGTATGTGACAGTTTTCATTACTGCTTACTAGGTGCATATAGGCCAGGCACTGTTCTCAGGTGTTCAAACACCTTATCACACTCTTTGATCTTCCTAACAAGCTCTTAGATCCATACTGTTATTACCCCTCATTTTGCACAGAAGAAAACTGAGGCTCAGAGAAGGTAAGTGAGTTGCTTATGGTCACACAGCCAGGGAGTGGCAGAGCTTGGACTGGAACCAGAGGTCGTGCCTTTGACCATCTGTGCATGTGCGTGGGCGCGCGCATGTGTGTGTGTGTGTGTGTGTGTGTGTCTGCGATTTCTGAGGGCCTGTGCAAGGCCGTGACTCTGGATGAGTGCTGCAGGGAATCTGCCTAAACTAGGAGAGAGACTAGAGGGGGGGCCGTTCAGGGGCAGAGGGTCCCTCACTGGTCTCTTTCCTTCCCCAGAGTCTCAGATCATTCAACCCGACTGGCTCTCCAAGCGTCAGCATCCAGGCAAAAGGGAGGGGGAGGCAGAAGAGGGTGTTGAAGAGGAGGAGGAAGAAGGTGGGGCTGTGGGCCCCCACAAACGGCAGCACCCTGGCCGGCGGGAGGATGTGGCTCTCTGGTCCGATGTCACCCAGCAAAAGCGGCAGCATCCTGGCCAGCGCCCCTCCTGGCTGGGTTACACTTTCACCAAGAGGCAGCACCCAGGCAGACGACTGGTGGATTCCAAGGCCCAGAAGAGCTGGGAGGCAGAGGAGGAGGAAGAGGGCAAGCCCATCCCTGAGAAACGCCAGCATCCCGGCAAGAGGGCTCTGGGAGGCCCCTGTGGGCCTGGGGGAGCCTGTGGTCAAGCCAGCCTCCTGCTGGGGCTCCTAGATGACCTGAGCAGAGGTCAGGGGGCCGAGGAGAAGCGGCAGCATCCTGGGCGGCGGGCAGCCTGGGCCAGGGAGCCACTGGAGGAGTGAACCCAGTTTCCTATAAAGTTTAGAGTCTGAGAATGTCTTAAGCCCTTGTGGCCCTATCCCTTTGTGACCCCCTCTTTCCCTCCACCTTGGATCCCTGACCATACACCTGAGCCTCCCCCCACCCCATATATAACACCCAACTCCCTGGCCTTGTCCTCCCGCCCCCTTCAGGGACATGAGAAAGCAAGCCTCTGAGTTTAAACTCCATATTACCCCAACTTTCCACTCTTGGCTAGGGGTCAGATCCCAGAGTCCCTCTCCTCACACTCCTTTTGGCTGCTCCCCTTCCTTAACTCTGGCCAAAATGATCCTTTTGTGTCCTCCAAGGGACCCCCAGAGAGAACCAGGGTGACTCTGGATCTAGCAGCCAGTGAGGTCAGGGTGGGATTGAAGATGTGATGTCCAAATCCAGTTTTTATCCTCACCTTCTTGGGGATCCTTTTGTGGGTGGACAGAGCCCTGCCCCAGGGCTGTGCTCTGCTTGGGCGAAGCACTGCAGGGAGGGGGGGGCATCCTGTGCGGTGCTGTGTGGAGGGTGTGAGAATAAATCTGTGCAGGCATATGGAAATCACCCCGAAAGCTGACTTGTATATAACCCTCTAATGTCTTCCCCTGTCCATAATAATCATCTGAATGATAATAAACCATGCATCTATATAATCTTGGAACTCTGTGGTTGCAGTTTTGTCTCAGCTGCTGTGGGTTTCTCTCTCTCTCTCTCTCTCTCTTTTTTAAAAGAATTTATTTATTTATTTGACACAGAGAGAGAACAAGTAGGCAGAGCGGCAGGCAGAGGAAGAGGGAGAAGCAGGCTCCCTGCTGAGCAGAAAGCCCAATGAGGGCCTCGATCCCAAGACACTGGGATCATGACCTGAGCCGAAGGCAACTGCTTAACCGACTGAGCCACCCAGGCATCCCTGGGGTTTCTCTCTCTCTCTCTTTTTTTTTTTTAAGATTTTATTTATTCACTTGACAGAGATCACAAGCAGGCAGAGAGAGGCAGGCAGAGAGAGAGAAGGGGAAGTAGGCTCCCTGCTGAGCAGAGAGCCCAATTCGGGGCTCGATCCCAGGACCCTGAGATCATGACCTAAGCTGAAGGCAGAGGCTTAACCCGCTGAGCCACCCAGAGGTCCCTGGGGTTTCTCTTTTTAACACTGAGCGGGACAGGATTAGAACTCCCAAGTTCTATTGAGAAAGGGCATCAGGGCCTCTGGATTTGTAATCTTCGTGGTTCAATGGCAGGAATCAACAACCTGTGTCATCCAGCAGCCACAATGAGAACAAAGGACCAGGCTGTAGTTGGGGACTCAAAGCAGGGACCTTCTGGGCCTGGGGAGGGAGGGAAGACAGGTGTAGGACAAGAGGGAGTGGTGGGGACTGGGGCAAAATGAAGAAACCATCTCAGTGAAAACACCTAAATCCAAAAACTTCACCATTGTGTGAATCAACTATATTAACAACAATGCATACACAACACTTACTATGTATCAGGCACTGTCCTGAGCACTTTACATATAACCTTTTTATTATTTTTTTTAAGATGTTATTTTTTCAGGTAATCTCTACACCCAACATGGGGCTCAAACTAACAATTCCAAGACCAAGAGTCACAAGCTCCACCAACCCTATATTAATTCTTTTAATCCTCACAACAGTCCTTCTAGATATTACTATTATTATGCCCATTTTCCTAATAAGGAAACCGAGGTACAGAAAGGTTAAGTAACTTGTCTGTGGCTGAATTTGGCCCACTCCCTGCCAGTTTGCAATCTCTGATTTAGACTGAACTTCCAAATTTCCTCAGACTCTGAATTAAGCCACCATTTGTTTGGTGGATGGATGAGCTATTTGGGTTTTCTACAGACCGCTCCTGGCCACCTTCTTGGGCAGTGAAAGGAGGGAACTTGAAGGGTGTCTGAGCCCCAACTCCTCTCCTTGGGGTGCTTGTGGTTCAGGTGTGGTCAGGAAAGAGGAAGACTTGGGCTTTGTAAGATGCATTTACACCCATATTTTCAATATTACTCCCCCAAGCCCTCTGAAATATTAAGCATTTGATGGACTTGCTGATTTTTCTCACTTTTGGATGAGAGAACCAACAGAGACTAGGGTCTCGCCCCAGGTGTATGAAGCATGTAGGGCTGGCATTCCCCTGCACTTGGCTTTCCACTCCACGTGGCCACCTTAAAACACCCATTGTTGCCGTCTGGGTAGGTGCGGCCCTAATAACATTCCCTCTGCTCACAGTCCCCTTCTGAAGGTGAGTGCTCTAACAGAGTCAATACGGACCATTTATGCAGTCGTTCCTTGGTACTCAGTGCTTATAGACACTTTCTCAGGGAATCTCATGATCACCCCAGGCCGGCTACCATGTCCACTTGCAGTTGAAGAAAGTTGAGTTGCAGTTGAGTGTGGATAAGTGAAGCACTTGACCAAGGATATACCCCACCTTCTCTTGCTACCCTACTTGATTGATGTGCAGGGTGTTTTTACCTCCTCAGATAGGGGAAGACTTGAAGAGTGTGAGAAAAACCACTCTCTCAGTCACTTAAGGCTTTTCCTTCTGTTCCTGTATGTGATTGTACCAATGCACCATGACGGAAAGGATCTGGGCATTGGCTTTAGCCATGGACAGATGATTAAACTAGTTTGAGCCTCAGTCTTCTCATCTGTAATATGGGCCCAGCAACCCCTACCTCTCAGCAGGGAGCCCAATGCAGGGTTCCATCCCAGGACTCTGGGACCATGACCTGAGCCAAAGGCAGACGCTTAACTGACTGATCCATCTAAGCAGCCCAATTATAGGTTTGGTTTTTTTTTTTGTTTGTCTTCCTTTAAACAACCTTATTAGGTGTATATTTTACATATCATAGAATTTACCTATTGCAGGCAAACAATTCAATGATTTTTAGTAAATTTTTGGCCATTTTCAGATCCTTGTTATAATACCTTTTACCATTAATCTCTTTCTATACCATCAGCCCCAAGCAACCACTTATCTACTTTTTCTCCATCAATCTGCCTTTTCTAGGCATTTATACATATGGAATCATACAATATGTGGCTTCTTGTGTCTGGCTTCTACCCATTAGCACCTTTTTGAATTTCATCCAGGATGCAGCATGTCTTAGTAGTTGTTCCTTTTTATTGCTGACTGGTGCTTCAAGTAGTGCGTTCCCAAATGCAGTAATCCCAATGGTGGCCTCATTTCCCACCTTCCTGATTGGAAACAGAGGAAAACAGCTTCCCTGGAGGGTTGTTTCTGTGGGATCACTCTGCAAGTCTGCTCCTTAAGCCCTTGACAATTTCATAAACACCGAACTCCAAAAGTGATTCTCAAAACATTCAACAACTGGGGCGCGCCTGGGTGGCTCAGTCAGTTAAACGTCTGCCTTTGACTCAGGTCATGATCCCAGGATCCTGGGATCAAGCCCTGCATGGGGCTCCCTGTGGAGCAGGGAGCCTGCTTCTTCCTCTCTCTCTGCCTGCCTCTCCCCCTTGCTTGAGCTCACACACACTCTCTCTCTGTGTCAAATGGATAAATAAAATCTTAAAAAATAATAGTCAACAACTGGTCCAAGACAGAGAGTAGCCAATTAGAACACATGTCCAATTGCAATGGATGGATTCGGATACACCTGTGAGGCCACAGCAGAACCAGGAGCTGAATGCCAGCCCTACTGTGCGAATTCTCTCCGCTTAACATTTCCAGAATGGTTTCTGTTTGTTCAGCTGAATCCTGATGATTCACACTAGGTAACTCCTACATCTCCTTAACTGTCACTTCAGACAACACTTTGTCAGGATGTGACACAGCGTCCCTCCTGCCCCTGCCTTAAGGCTATCACAGTTCATAATTACATCTGTCTCAGTTGGGTGCCCCCAGGACCAGACCCTAGACAAGGACTTGAGTCCAAGTAGTTTCATTGGAAGGTGGTCCCAGGGGTGCAAGTAGTTTCCTTGGAGGGTGATCCCAGGGGTACAAGCGGTTTCCTTGGAGGGTGACCCCAGGAAGTGGTCCAGGAGTTGGAGAGTGTTTGGGAAAAGGGAGGGAAGTGCATGTGGAATGAATTAGTGAGTAGGTTTTTCTTGAGAAATTGTAGACCAGGTCTCAGAGTTGTCCCACTCAATGGGATGGGGTAAGGAAGGTGGGGGTTGTCGATGATTCCCTTTGATCAGGGGCTGAGGGCTGCTCCCGGGAATGTTAACTCCCTCGTGCTTCTAGCTTGCCCTGTGGGCTGATCCCAAGAAGGAGGCCATTGTGGTAGACTCTCAGGATGCCGTTATGTGTCCTGCAAAGGTGAGAGCTGAGGGGATGAGGTGAGCTACTGGAAGCATCGACAGTCTTTTTTCATCAGAGGCTCCTCCTTCCCCAAATTCTGTGCTCCATGAAGCGGGGATCATTCCAGCATCCCCAGCATCTAGGACAGTACCCGGTGCACAGTGAGGGATCGGCAAACATTTGTTGAATATTGAATATGAATGAAGGCCACATGTGCAAAGGTGGATCTGGGATTTGAGACCAGGTCTGCCTTACTCCCCAGCCCAAGGGTGAAGGTGGGGAGGCAAACCCAAATGTTGTAGGACGCCGTGCAGTCACCACAAACCAGGGAACCCAGCCCCCAGGGGGCCATGGAGCTGAGAGCCTATGTTGTAATCCAGTGTAACCCAGGACCCAATTACTCTACCCTTTAAAACACTTTGAGGGACACAAAAGGGCCCTCTGTGCTGTGTCACCAAGATCCTACCATGTGCAGGGCCCTGTGGACGGTACGTTCCATCCACCATTTCTGCCCCCACTTGATGGATGAGAAACTCCTGACTCAGAGCTAAAACGACTTGCCCAGGCCACACGACTTACGTGGATGGTGTGACCAGGCTCACGCGGGGTTCTGTAAGCCTGCACATCCTCCAGTCCTTCCTCTCTCCCGACTGTTGCTTGCTTGGGCAGCTTTGAAAAGCTGGGGACTGTTTCTTCTAGGAGCTGCCTCTCATGAATTCAGCGAAGCTGCCTGTCCCGTTTTGCTGGGAAACATCTTAATATCATGACTTCCTCTCATATGTTCTTTAATTAATTCTTTCTTCAAACCTTATTTTGATTAATTAGATGCAATCAGAGGACTGATTTGCCGAGAGACTCAGTTCCTACTCGGGCCTCTTGGGTGGCAAGAGAACATGTGGAGCGTCTTACCTGAAGGATGTTGGCAATTAGAGCCCATTTCGATCGCGCGAGTGTGAGCTGACTGCCTTGGAGAACATCAATTAGCTCAGTGGCTAAATTGTGCTGAGTTACAGGTTACCAAGGGGACCCATGGCCAATGCCAGGATTTAAGTGGCTCTAGTCTTTGGGGATCATCTTTCCTGAATTGCAGCCACGTTCTGGGCCTGGTAATTATCAGCAGGCTGATTAGGTCTTGTCCATTATGGAGAGTGACTTCCTAATTGCCAGCTGCTGGGGAGGAGAGCCTCCCGGCACCAACGCAGGTACAACCGGTCCAACGTGGTGGAGACTGGCTGGCACACGTGGGGGAGGCTTCTTTGAGCCTGTGGCCAAAGAGATGGCACAGGCACGTGCTGGGCTAGGCAGTCTCCTGTGGGAGGGGCACGGGGTCTCAGAGTAGTCCTGGAGAATACAGAAGTCCAGGCCATTCTTGGGAGGTTGAACATGATCTTGGAGGGGATGCCCAACCTGGGCCAAAAGGGGATCCCCTCCTAGTGCCAGGCCCTGAGCTAGTAATAGCAGTGAGCGCTCACTAGTACTTACTATGTACCAAGCACTGCTCAAACCACTCCACGAGAAACAAGTTTTTTAACCTTCTCTAAGAGGAAACAGAGTCACAGAGGTCAGGTGATTTGCCCACTTCTCTGAGATTTACATGCAGGTGGTCCGCTTCCAAGTTGAACAGCTATAGAGATGCTGACTCTCATGTGTCATCTACAGCAGCTCTGAAGACCCCTAGGGTCCTAAGATGCTTGCAGGGGCTCTACGAGGCTGTCACTTTCCTAACTACATATCTGTGTGAGGCCAGGTTACCTTCTTACACTTCAACCAAAATTTAACCTGTTGATTAAATGGAGGAGCAGATAAGAGAATCCAGTTGTTTTCTATTATGTCAGACATTCAAAAAAACATATAAAAATGTAAACCAATGCCACTCTTCTCAGTTAATTGGTTTTTTTTTTGGTTATTTATTTATTTATTTGTCAGAGAGAGAGGGAGAGAGAGCGAGCGAGCACAAGCAGACAGAGTGGCAGGCAGAGGCAGAGGGAGAAGCAGGCTCCCTGCCGAGCAAGGAGCACGATGTGGGACTCAATCCCAGAACGCTGGGATCATGACCTGAGCCGAAGGCAGCTGCTTAACCAACTGAGCCACCCAGGCGTCCCACAGTTAATTGTTTTTTATTGGAAAACTGTATTTCCAGGGCACCTGAGTGGCTCAGTCGTTAAGTGTTTGTGTTCATCTCGGGTCATGATCCCAGGGTCCTGGGATTGAGCCCCACATTGGACTCCCTGCTCAGTGGGAAGCCTGCTTCTCCCTCTCCCACTCCCCCTGCTTGTGTTCCCTCTCTCACTGTGTCTCTCTCTGTCAAATAAATAAATAAAATCTTAAAAAAAAAAAAAAAAGAAAAGAAGGGGCACCTGGGTGGCTCAGTGGGTTAAAGCACGATGAGCACTCACCAGTGTGGGGACAAGGGAGGAGAGCAAAGGGAGAGGAAGAGTGAGAATCTCTTTACCTCCAAGCAACGTTGCTTACATACAGGGGAGCGCCTGCACAGAGCAAAGGACTTACCTGTTTTGTTGGCATCAGCCCAGGTTCCCCATGACAAGGACATTTCTGCACAGAGAGATACAGTGCCTCGCCTGGATCACACAGCCAGGAGGGGGCTTCCTTCCTTCCCAGCTCTGAGCTGGACTCGGCCCCTCCCTACTCCGCTGCAGTAGGCCAAGGGAGGCTTATGAGAGCTCCAGAACTTCTCCCCGAATTACTGGCAGGAGGCTCTTTCTTTCCTCTCACGTACTGCTAAACTGGTAGACCATTAGCCTAGAGCTGCTAGAGGCCATCTTGCCACTGCAGACAAAGAACCTGGTTGAGAAGGAAGCCCACAAGAAGACAGCGAGAGATGGAGAGACAGAGACAGATTTCTGGTGACTCTGGGCACCTGGATCCAGCCACACCTTACACCCTTGGCCTTTCAGTGTCATGAACCGATAAATTCCATTTTTTTCCTAGTCATTTGTGTTTCTTCCTAATACAACACATTTTAACACAGTCTGTAACGTTGCACTATTTTGACATGTTTTTGAGCAGGGAATACTCCTTCCTTTCTCCCACCCTACCTCCTCCCAACTACTTCCCTGGGCCACTGCCCAGGTTATAGAGGAATGTTGGGCACAGCTCCAGTTCCCATGTAGTACAGTTTCCCTGTCCCCTCTTCCTTCAGAATCATAACCACTCTTGTCAACATTTCCAGCTAACATTTCTTGAGGCCTAGCAGGGCCCTCTTCTAGCCCTGGCTGTTGCCTGGTGAAGTCCAGGTACCGAATGTGTTGGCCTCTGTGTTATCATCTGTTTGCTCCCCCTACCCCATTGTCTGTCCTGCCTGCATCCAGCTGGCTGATCCCTGCAGACTGCCCCACTTTGGTTCCCTCTCCCATCTCCAGATTCTGGTGTGGTTCAGGAGGTCCAAAGGAGGGAGACAGGAAGGTTTGGGGGAACTCTGCTCCTCTCCTTCCCAGCTGTGGTTTTGGCTTGATTCTTCCTGTGGCCACAGCTGGGGGGCAGCCCACCCTGACTGCTCTTGCTCTCCAGGAGTTCTGGAAACACTGTTCTCCCCTTGCCCCTGCAGGCCACAGGGTGGTAACGACGCCCCACTGTCACTCAACTCGGGGTGTTCCACTACTGTGTGTGCTTCACCCTGCTCTCCCCATAGAAAGTCCCCTCATTCATCTCTCTCTCTTGTCGTGGGTGGCTGTTTCCTGCCAGGGCCCTGATGGACACAGACTTACTAATAGTCACGGTATTAGTACCGTAGTGGAGACAGAAGCCAATCTGGCTTACAGAATCATGGGAGACTTTAATAACCTCCTGGGGCCCACGGATACCAAAGGAAAATTATTATTATGTTTTAAAAAATATTTTATTATAGCAGCTGCATTACTGTGCCTTTGCTGTGCTGCTCACGGAACTCAGAACTTTGCATGTTGTCACATGGAATCCCCACAATGATTTCATCAGGGAAGTTCTGCTATTATTCTTATTTTACAGATGAGGAAACTGAGATTCAGAGAAGCAAAGACACCTGCCAGAGATCACATAGCTAGTGAGTTGCTAAACCAAGATGAAAAGTACTGTATGACCTCAGAACTCGGGCTTTTCACCACTATGCTATAGGTTGTGTTGACAGAGTCCAGGATCAAATTTCCATTTGAGATTCACATTCTACTTCCATCTTGCCCTCCCAGGAGCCTTCTCTACTCTCACTTGGCACTGATTTTCAGCACAGCCATCCCCCCGCCTCCACCACCCCCCAACAGATCCAGTTCCCGCACCTGTGTGAGCCTCTCAAACCCAAGCCCTGAGCAACTTCTGCATGAGACAGGTCTCCTCCTCATGGCCCTTCCCCTCCTTTTATGGCCACAGCTGTAAGTGACAACCAGACAAAGGGCCTGACTTGCCTTCTCAATGAGAGGTGGTGCTTGAATTAATGACAATAATAGAAATAGCTTACATTTAGTGATCACATTCAATGCCAAGTGCCCACACTAAGCACATCACATACATTGCTTCATTTCATCCTCACAAACAGCTTTGCAATATAGGTACTACAGTTCTCCCATTTTCCATTTGGGCAAACTGAGGCTTAGGGGCATTAGGTAACTCGTCCAAGGTCAGGTGAGCAGCCCTGGATGGGCTATGACTCCTGTCTTCCTAACACCATGTGCTTAACTTCTAGGAGATTCTCCCACGGCAGAGACACAGTTTCTTGAGTCACCACAGAGGGAGAAGTTCCTAGAGGTATAGTCAACAAGAATGGGCCATCTCTCTTTATGTGGCTCATGAAGCCTCGTGGTGAATTTGAGATCTTATCTAAGGCGCTTTGTGGAGAAGGCACCAGGCTAAAGTCAGTATTAGCTCCTAAGCTCATTTTGAAAGATAGCGTGGATGCTTCTTTGTTCAGAGCTTGGGTATCTGCTTCCTTCTGTCACAGTAACTCCTGTTGATTCTGTATTTTAAATATCTCAGGAGATTTCTGGTTGAAGATAGTCGATTGGTCACATGTGTTTAGCTCTTTTTAGCTCCTTGTGTTCTCAAATGATCAGGGAAGATCTAAATATTTCAGGAGAACATCAACCTGCACAAAAGACCAAGATAAAACAAAACAGAAAAAATGACCCCAGAGAAAACAGAGATAATTCTGAAAACAGAATTATCGGTTATATTAAAAAATTGTGTTTAAAAAAAAGAGAGAGAAAAAGAAAAGAACCCTCTGATTGGTATCCTCAGAGAGATAGGATAAAATACAGCATCCACAAAACAGGTATAAGATTATATAGAAATGGAACAGTCAGGGAACAAGGGAAAACTTAGAAATTAAAAATACGATTGCTAAACATCTTAGAAATGCATCTTTTCCTCAATCTAGGGCAGCTTTTCTCCTCTTAGTCTATTGCTGTTACTGGTTCCTCATTGCTTCTTCTGACTTCTGAATATCCATCTTTTTGGCCACCATGTGATCTTTTAAAAACAGGAACTTCATTATATCTCCCTGCTTAAAACCCCTGCTGACTCTTCATTTCCTTCACAATAAAAGCTTTTCATGTTCAGAATCTGTGGCAGACACTGTCAGTTGTCCTTTCAACCGGCATTTCTTCTATTTCTTCCTGGTTGTGTTCAGGTATCATGCAGCCATGGATCTCCCAAGAGATGAATCTTGATGGAGCTAAGCCAGTTGTGGAGATTACATTCTCTTGTCAGTGATCTGTTTAGGTGTATCTGTGTTGCTCAGTGAAATATGGAATGTCAGGGGAGGAAAGGTGAGGGTCTTGAGGAAAGGTTTCCTTGTTGATAAACAGAGGCATTGTGGGAGGGAAAAATCCTTCTTTTTCTACTTAATGTCATAATTGTCCTAAGGGATATCCGGAACTCTGGCAACCATTTTGTGACCATGAGGGCACAGCCTGAGATGGAAGTCAACCCACAGGAGATGGCAAAGCAGAGAGATCTGAGTCCTTGACAATGTCATCGAGCCATGAAGAATTAACCAACCCTGGAGCCACCCTACCTCTGGACAGCTTGCTCTGGGGGGGTAATAAAATTGACTCATTGTTTAAACCACTTCTGGTTGGGGTTTCCATTACTTGTGGCCAAAGCATTCTAACTGCTACAGGACATAACATTTCAGCCTCATCATCAGCCACCTCCTAACTCTCATGCTCCCCACCCTTTGCTGTCACTTCCCTTGTGTTCACTGTCCCCAAGCTTGCCACATTATTCCTGCCTCTACATCTTTGCACCTGCTCTTTTGTCTTCCAGGAATACCCTTACCCACTTATCATTTAATAGTCTGTGACTTAACAACATTACTACCTTTGGGATGTTCTTCCTAACACCCCTTGTTGTGTTGACTGACCTTCCTCTATGCTTCCGGCTCCCCCTTCATAGCACCAATCACCAGGGAGCATGTCTGTTCCCCACTGAACTGTGAGATCATTGAGATGAGTGCAATTATGTTCCCAGCACTCAGGAAGGATGCTTCTCAGGTCCGTTGTGGGGTTACCTTGTCCTGAAATGGCCTTCAGTTATGCTTGTATATATGTGTGGTAGAATGATCTGGTTAAAAGCCAGGCTTTGGAGTCAAACAGACCTGGGTCTGTGTCTGAATTCAACCACCAACTTAGCTGTGTGACCTCCAGCACCTAACAGCCTCTCTGTATCCTAATTCCTCCACCTACTAAGTGGAGATGGCAAAACCTAGGGTATCACGAGGGTTACATGAGATAAAGCATGTAAACCATTTAACTCAGTGCAAGGCACGCAGTGAATTATTCATAAATGCCAGCCAGCTCTTGGGATGATCACTTCATTGATTTGCATTTAATTTTTGTTAGGGGAAGAGTTTCCAGCTTTCATCAAATTCTCAAAGGGGTCTCTGATCCAGGAGGGTCAAGAACCAGTGTTTGGGAGTAAAAGGAGCTGGGGTGAGAAAATCATGATAAGTGCTCACATCTCGCCTTGGTAAGCGCCGCCAGGGGAAGCACTGTGTAATTGCTTCTTCTGTGGGGTCAGGGTGGCTGCTGCCTGATCTTGCCAGGTTGAGTTCCCCCTTTACCAGCTCTCCCCAAGGCCCTAGGTCTCTGTGACCTCCGGGCTCTCCAAACGCCTCATTAGCGCCTGCTGAGAGCAGAGCCAGCCAGCCTGGCTGGTGGCGGCTGTGCGGAGAATGCTTTTCTTTGGAGCAGAGGGAAGTGGCAGCTGGGGGATGGGGGGGGCGTGGCGCAGGGGCTACTGGCCCTTTGTGTCTGAGCCTGATGACTCAAGGAACATCGCACTTCCGAGGATGTCACTGTCAGCGCAAAGCAGCGACTTCGGCCCTGTGGGCTGGCATCAACCTTCCCACCTACGCTCATGATTTCCTAGCTCCAGACCCCAGCCCTTTTCGGTAGCCGCCATTGTGCCACCATTAAAGCTGTATTTACAATAAACTCAGTTTTTACTCAATGTTCCTCCTAGTGGCCAAGAGAAGGTGGATCCGAACAGGAGGTCCCAGCAAGCTGGGGGGAGAGCAAGGATTAGCCGCCACCTCCCACCCCCCCCCCCCCCCCCCCCCCCCCCCCCCCCTGCTCCCAGCCCATACTGGGTGGTAGGCAGAAGTGCCCATTTGGTGTCGGGCAAACTGGGGTGGAATCTGGCTCCACCTCCAGCTTTCGAGCCAGGTGTCAAGCCAATCATTTTTACTCTCTGCACCCCAGGTTCCTCATCTATAAAGAGGAGGCAAATAATCATAGGTGAACCACCACTCTCCCTTACCTTGCAGAGAAATCATTTCACAACTCAGCTTTGGTCACATCATTCTCTTGCTCACAGCCCACAGCAATGTTCCCTTGGCCCTTTGTGATCTGGAAGTGGCCCATTGCTCTTGTCTTGGCTCCCTTCTCCTGCCCCCATCCAATCACACTGTATGGACTTTCTTTTCTTAGTCCACACAATAGTACTTTGCCTGGAATTCTTCCTGCCTATCCTTTTGACTTGGAAAATCCCAGCTTCAAACTCAACTCAGTACTTGCTCCTCCAGGAAGCCTTCTGTGACTTCCTTCCACACTGCGTCAGGCCGCTCCTCGGAGCTCACACCCACCAGAGCTGGATGGTCCTGGCCCTAGAATCCTGGGGTTCTACAGAGCAGTGCATCTCAAAGTGTGGTCCAGCATCACCTGGAAACTCGTGAGAAATGTAAATTCTCAGGTTCTACCTCCAGAACTACAAAAGCAAAGACTCTGGGAGTGGAGCCCAGCACTTTGTACCATAGAAAGTGCTCCAGGGATTGCTGATGCTCCTGTTTGAAAACCCCTATTCTAATCCAGACACCATGCTAGACACCATGCTAGACTTCTGCCCTTGAAGCACCCTGTTGCACTATTAGTGGCTACATGGCCCCAAGTCCAGCACCTGCTGCAGAAGGGAGAGGCCCGGGCCAAGTGGCTGGCTCCCCAGGGTGCCTTCCTATAATGGAGTTGTTACAGATGAGATTTCCCCCCATCACATCCCCTTCTCCCACTTCCTGGAGACACTGGCCTGATTTCACATTTCTCTTATTGGCAAAAAAGGAATCTCAGCACTTGTCTCATTTACTTCTCATCAGCCTCTCTTCCATCCAGTCCTGCCAGGCTGGGGCCTGCTGAGTTTGAGGATCAAACTACTGGTCATCTCCCTCT
This sequence comes from Mellivora capensis, assembly GCA_004024625.1. Classification (NCBI taxonomy): domain Eukaryota; kingdom Metazoa; phylum Chordata; class Mammalia; order Carnivora; family Mustelidae; genus Mellivora; species Mellivora capensis. The sequence continues at coordinate 53,903 of PISX010010319.1, forward strand.
GCAAGGAATATATTGCAAATTTCATGTGGCTCCTTGCAGACACACCAAATGTTGCCTGGAAAAATACTTCTTTTTTCCTCTTCCCTTGGCCAACACTCTGCCAGTGTGGTTCAGAAAGCCGTGAAGGTCTTAGGAGTCCAAATGTTTTCTGAATTAGTTTCTCCTCCCATTAGAAAAGTTGTTTCCCTCTATCCTCCTCCCTCTACTTCTAAAATCCAGTCATCTTTCATTCTGGGAAGTTCTTCTTGGTGTCTAACCCAACTCTTTCTTGCTGTCTCTGGCTCTAAACCAGCCTGTGACGTATAAAGAACAGGTGTTTTATCTCTGTTTTACAGCTCCGGAAACTAGCGCAGGGCCAGGCATACAGTAGGTGCTCAATAAATGTTAGTATAGAAAATGAACAAGAGACTAGATTAGTAATGGCAAGATTTGATGACTGAAAATGAATATTTACTTGGAGGATTATGTTAAGAGTCTCAGATACATTCAAACACCAGACAACTTTATGAGATCGATACAATTTTATTCCTGTTTTAAATATGAGGAAATCAAGGCTCAAGGAGATTAAGCAATTTGCTTAAGATTGCATAGCAATTCTGTGACAAAACCAGCATGTGAAGCCAGGATTTGAGTTAATTGTATGACTGGGGACTCGCTTCCTGGACAGTCCCTTGCGTGCTGCTTTTCTGAGCCTCTGACTCTCATAGAAGCATCTAGCCCCTGGAGATTCAGACTGAGTGGGGGCAGGTCAGGGGCAGAGACAAATGAGCCCCATACTTGTCCTTTGATGAAATGCTCCTGAAGACTGCTGTGGGGGGTGGAGGGAGGCATCAGGAGCTAAGCGCACTGGAGGCGGGTGCTGGCATCAAAGACAGGTGCCAACACGTCTGTGAGCAAGAGCCCCCCTTCCCTGCTACCAGGCTTCTCTCAGAGCAAAGCTTCAAAACTAATGACAAGACAGCAAGAGATAGCACTTGCCTCCCCCTCCTGCCAACACACACGGTTGCTGACTTAACATGCCTCTCCCCATCCAAGCCTACCACCATTTTTAATATTTTATTGTATTTTTTAAAGTTAACCCTTTGAAGATTTTACTTTTGAGAGAGAGAGAGCCTGCATATGCAAGCACAAGCAGGAGTGGATTGGTGGGAGCAGAGGGAGAGCAGACTCCCCACTGAGCAGGGAGCTTGTGGCAGGACTCAATCCCAGGACCCAGGGATTATGACTTGAGCTGAAGGCAGACATCTAACCGACTGAGACACCCAGGTGCCCCATTTTTAATATTTTAGATTTACTGAAGTAATAAATTAATGCATCATTTAAGAATTCATGTAATATCCAGATCCATAGAGCAAAAACCAGAGTATCCTGTCATAACTCTGCTCCTTGCAGCACCCCTCTTTCACAGTTTGGAGGTGGATGGCCCAGGGCACTGCCAGTGGGGGTGAGGAAGGATGCAGGGGAGGTAATGAGAAGGTGCATTAATGGCAGCGTGGCCACAGCTTCAGGAAAATCCTTGCAGGCTGCTCGTGGGGTACATCTATTCCACACAGAACTTCTCAGGGTGGACTGGGCCAGATGAGGAAGCTGGACTTCCAGTTTCCCACATCCCATACATGAGAGGTGGTGTTTCCCCGTGTGGAAGTGAGGGAATGCTTTAAAATGTAGTGGATTATAATTCAGGTATGGCGAGGCCAACAGAGGGAGAGAGGGCTGCCATTGGATAGACCGTTTGTGGGGCGCCTGGGTGGCTCAGTTGGTCAAGCATCCAACTCGTGATTTCAGCTCTGGTCTTGATCTCAGGATAGTGAGTTCAAGCCTCGCGTTGGGCTCCTCTGGGTGTGGCACCTACTTAAAAGGAAAAGGTAGTTTGTTACTCACAGCTTTCCCAAGAGGAAGGGGTGCCCACAGCCACACAGGGCTGTGTGGTCAGGGCTGTGTGGTAACCCACCCGAGTCTGTTGGGAGGGAGAAGGAATGGGAGGAAAACGTGAGCAGGAGACTACCCTGGTTTCTGTGAAGAGGAACTGGGAAAGCAGGGTAAGCCGGTTTAGAATCTGGTTTGAATAATTCCAGCTGACAGGCTCTGGGACATGGGGGCTGTCTCCAGTTGTGTGGTACCCAGCCCTGGGGAGATTAGGGCAGAGGGCTAGTGGCCCAGGGTATAAGAGCCCGTAGACAAAGGAGGTAGTAGTGAGGTGGGGAAACAAAGGCAAAAGAAAGAAAATAAAAATTCCTTAGTACTTACAGCTCATTGACAAGTCCTTGAAACAGGCAGAGTGACCTTCCTCCAGAAACTCAGCTGCCTGCATGTTAACAATTTATTAAGGGCAAAAGGCAATCTTAGCTTAAAAGTGTCCTGACTTCCAGGATCCTGTGAGTCTTTTTTAACATAGAAAAATTCCTTTGGGGCTGGAGTGTCTGGGTGGCTCAGCTGGTTAAGTGTTGGACTCTTGATTTTGACTCAGGTCATGATCTCAGGGTTGTGAGATGGAGGGAGCTCTTCGCAGCGTTCCGTGCTCAGCCTGAAGTCAACTTCAGATTCTTTCTGTTCTCTCCTTCCCCCTCCACTCCTCCCTACATTCTCTTTCCAAAATAAATAAATGAAATCTTCAGAAAAAAATTCCTTTGGAAACTTCCTTTATCTCTACCCCACCAAGATATATGTTGATAATAATCCCCCAAATGTATAGCATACTGAGATCCATCTAAAGGTTTTATTTTTTTTTAAGATCTTATTTATTTATTTGACACAGAGAGAAAGCACAAGTAAGCAGAGGGGCGGGCAGAGGGAGAGAGAGAAGCAGGCCCTCCACTGAGCAGGGTGCCTAGTGTGGGGCTCGATCCCCGGATCCTGAACCGAAGGCAGCTGCCTAACCAGCTGAGCCACCCAGGCGCCCCTCATGAATAGGTTTTATTAGACAATCATCAATGACCTTTTCCTAACAATAGCTAGCAGGGATCAGACCTAGTTGTCCAATTACATTTACACCATCTGGCAAACAATGAATACTTTTTAAATACAAGTGTGCATCAGATATATTGCCTATGAAATACTTATACTGGAAAAGTGTTCAATGCTTATCTGACATTTGAATTGAACTAGCTGTGTTGTATTTTTGTCTACTAAATCTGGTGATCTTATTCTAATTCCTTCCCTGTTCTCCTTCACAGGTGTTTCCACCCCCCGCAAAAAAAAAAAAATCTTTCATGCCTAATGTCATACGGGTGCCTGTTTCTCAAAGAACCCCAACTAATACATGGTGAGAATTAAATGAGAGAAAAAAACCAGAAAGACCACAGAACAGCGCCTGGTCCCCAGGACGTAAACATTTGCTCTTAGCAGAATAAAATATTTTAAAAAACAAAAACAAAACACATTTCATGAGAAGGGTGTGTATTTGTTTGCATGTTTTTTGACTCGTTCTGGAGGACATCAGGATTGGGGGTTGCTCCAGAGAGCAAGTATGAAAGGGAGATTCACTTTTCACTGCATGATCTTGCCTCTTATTTAAAACCTATCAAAAAAAAACTAAAAAAAAAAAAAAATTTTTTTTTAATTATTTTGAATTGAATTAAATTCATTGCAGTTTTGTATCTTGAAGGCCAAATTGGGCAGGAGGCCTGAGTCGGACGCCACTGTCCTGCTGAGATCCCACTTTGCTCTGAGAGGCACTAGCTTGGGGGTTGCTAGGGCTCCCACCATCTCCTATGTTTCTGAAGGTCTTTTTCCAAGGCCCAAGTTATTACATCAATGCCAAACAATGACCTTTGATCCTGGAAGACCCTGAGGATCTCCCCACTCATCCTATCACAGTGCTCCTGACCTTTTCTTGGAAGGCAAGGAGATGGGCATGGAGGCAGGAGGTATCTCCCACCTTCTCTCACAACAAAATAGGAAGCAAGGCTCATGTCAGGGAGTTGGGATTCCAGAAGGTCAGCATTCGAGGAGCCTTAAAGGTCAGGGAGGGTAGGAAAATTCTCCCCAACCTCCCTGATACCTGTTTCTTCAGACTATGCTTGCACACCTCAAGTGATGGGAACCTCAATCCCTCAAGAGCAACTTTCCTAACCCACGCAGCTCTGCTGGAAAGAAGAGTTTGCTCTTTTCACTAAGACCTGGTACTATGTTGACTGTTCCCTGATGCCCCTGTGGGTCATTGCTCTGTCCTCTGGGCCCCCAGACCCTGTGAGCTTGCTGCAGGGGACCCCTCAGGATGCTTCCTCCAGCTCATTGAGTCTGAGGCCTTCTTGGCCTCCTACTTGCCCTGGGCACACTAGCCCTAGCTCTCATATATGGTCCAGCACCTAGGAATGGGATGGAGAACCAACATGTCTTCAGAGAGCACCTGCTGCACTAAAACTCAGAATAAAGTTTGTTTTTTGGGCTTGCCCTGGGTGAAGCCTGAGGAAACCAAAGTGTCCTGCACAGAGGGCAGCAGGTCTCCAGTGACCAGAATGCCAGGGGCCCCCAGCCCAACTCTGTGCCTCTCCTGCCTGGACAGTACTGACACTGATACTCAGCCAAAGTTAGAGTCTGGCACTGGCATCTGTATCTGGGACACTTCCTTCTGTTAACCTATTCTTTCTCTATAAAAAAAACAAATGGGGGAGCCTGGATGGCTCAGTCAGTTGAGTGTCTGCCTTGGGTTCGGGTCATGATCCCGGGGTCCTGGGAGGGAGTCCTGCATTGGTGGGGAGCCTGCATCTCCCTCTCCCTCTGCCCCTCCCCACTGCTTGTGCTCTCGCGCACTCTCTCTCTCTCTCTCTCAAATAAATAAATAAAATATTTCTTAAAATATAAAATAAAAAAATAGAAAGTCCAGAAGATCCAGAGGTAGCTGCTCTTACTAGTTTCTTGTAGGTTCCCCTAGAGATATTCTAAGGATTTTCAGCGTGCTTGCGCTGTCCTTGACTTGGGAGTTGTCCCCTCGCCTTCCTTGATGTGCAGCTCTGGAAGGCGGCCTCTATTTCCTGATCCCAGGCACCCTTGCACCCTCGGGTGAATCTACCCCGCTCCCTCTCTCCCCAGCTCTACACAAAAGGATTTTGTGTGGCCTATGGGTTTAAGTTTTAATAGTTTGGCTCTTATTTAAGTGTGTATTAAAGGAAACAGACCCGTACATTCAATCCATTACTTCACATCTTCTTAGAACGGGGTTAAAATTTAAAAGTGAGTAATAGTCAAAGTAACAAGCAGTTTGTAGACAAGGCAAAATTGCTCGGGGAACACTCGACTACTCAGAAACCTGGAAATGTTGCTGTCGCTTATAGAAAGGGGGTGGGGGTCAGGAAAGTGAGATCCCTGCTTCAAGCCAGGAAAAAGCCCATCTACTGGGGTTGGTAAAAGAAGGCAGAGGCTCTGGGGCTGTGATTCTCCATCTTGTTGGACCTGGGTGGCTCATGGATGGCTCATGGGTGGCTTAGTCGGTTAATCCGGTTAATCCACTGCCTTCAGCTCAGGTCATGATCCTGGAGTCCCTCACCGGGCTCCCTGCTCGGTGGGGAGCCTACTTCTCCCTCTCCCTCTGTGTGCACTCTCTCTCTCTCAAATAAATAAATAAAATCTTTAAAAAAAAAATCTTGCTGATCATCAGAATCACGTGGAGAGTATTAAAGATCCCGATGTCCGGGCTGCATTCCAGATCAATGGGAGGACGCAAGACAAGCACCTGCCTTCTTTAAGTAGGACCAGAGACAGGTGAGTGGTTCCCAGAGCTCCCCGCCCCCCCCACTCCCACCACCCCCCCAGCCTCTGCCACCTCTCTCCCAAGAAGTACAATGTTGCAGGACCCCTGTTGGTGGGAGAAGCCCGCGGTCTCCCACTCTGGTGGGATTTACAGAACTCGGGGGGCTCAGCTAAGTTCGGGGAGACATTGGTCAGATTACATAAGCTCTGCTCCACGCTCCATATTAACAGTTAGCAAGGGGAAGCTATTTAAAGCAGGCGGCTGGGAGGCATGTGGGAGGCCACTGGGTCTGGCACATGGGCTCGGGGTGCAGGCAGAAGACGATGCCCCAAATTCTGATCCTCAAAGTGCCACGCAGGCTACACAAAAATAGGAGCAGAGAGCAGTGGCCAGACAGCACGGGGGCGTGGACGAGGCTCTAATTAAAATGCTTAAGGCGCTTGGTGATATTTTTATTTCTCTCTCATCTCTACGCACTCGCTTCTGCTCATGCAGTTGAAGGTCATTCATAATTCATTAATTCAGCAAATAACTCCTGGGCCAGGTCCTATTCAGGACACTGGGGGATAATAACACAAATAATAATAGCTTGCATTTATTGAATACCAACTTTGTGCTAGATACTGTTCTACGTACTTGGCATACAGGAACTCACTGGGTCCTCACTCAGTTGCAGGTGAAGAAACGCATGCACAGAGGGGTCGAAGAACTTGCTCAAGTTCTCACCAATAGCGTGTGGCTGGTGCATGAGTAAGACAGCTCTCCTTCCTTCAAGAAGCTCACAGTTTAGTGGAGTGAAGGCCTGGGAAACTTGTGACTGGGGACTACGGGAGATGAAGAGCCACCTCTATGTGGGGGGGAGGGTGAAGGGTGGAGAGGAGGACAGACCTTTGAAACAGGTTCTTTTTTCTTTTTTAAGATTTTATTTATTGGGGATCCTGGGTGATTCAGTTGGTTAAGCATCTGCCTTCGGCTGGGGTCATGGTCCCAGGGTCCCGGGATTGAGCCCCGCAAGGGGTTCCCTGCTTAGTAGGGAGCCTGCTTCTCTCTCTTCCTCTCCCCCCCTCTAAGCTCGTGCTCTCTCTCTAGCTCAAAAAAATACATAATAAATAAATCTTTTTAAAAAGATTTTAGTTGACAGAGAGAGAGTGTGCATGGCTTATGAGCATGGAGTGGTGAGGGGCAGAGGAAGAGGGTAAGGAGAAGCAGGCTCCCCACTGAGCAGGGAGCCCAATGCAGGACTCAATCCCAGGACCAGGTGACCATAACCTGAGCTGAAGGCAGACGTTTAACCGATTGAGTCACCCAGGTGCCCTGAAATGGGTTCTAAAGGTTGACTAGGAGTCAGCTAGGCTTAGAAGCGGTAAGAGAAAAGCGAAGGGCATTTCAGGCAAGGGAATGGCATGTGCAAAGGAGAGGCAGCAGGAAAACAGCACAGTTATGCCATAAGTAAAAAGCAGTCTGATATGAATGTGGGAAAGATACTATTCACTGCCTTAAACCTGTGTCTGAAACAGACCAGGAATGGTATCCTGCAGGAGGCTGGGAAGTGTGCTGAGGTCCCAAATTCTAGGTTCTCAGTTCCAAGAAACAACCAGGGTGCTTTCAGGTAAAGGGAAAGGGAGACCTGGGTGTTCTTTGTGTCTGCTCTGTCATGAGACAGGGTCCAGGGAGGAGGGGGCCCCTGGAGGCACCACACGGTTGGCCTTTGCCCTGTTTCTCATGTCAGCTTATTCAAGAGAAGACCTGGTTTTTCAGATGACCTGAACCCAGCTTGGGCTCTGCCCCGGAACACACCCACAGTGGGGAAAAGAGAATGTACAAGAGCCTTTCAGTTGGGAGGACCCAGACTTCTGTGCTGGCTCCGTAAGCCACTTAGCATCTGGGAGCCTCAGCTTCCTGGTGAGTGAATTGGTGACTAACGTCTATCTTACAGGGTCACCATCACGCTTAGGATAAAGCCAGGTGTCTATGTTAGACTGAGCACAAAGATAGCCACCGTCTTTATCCCTAATTCACTCAGTCATGTAACCTTAAAATTCATTTGTTGCAGTTCTAACATCCGGTACCTTCAGAATAGTGACTATGTTTGGATATAGGGTCTTTAAAGAGGTAATTATGTTCAAATGGGGTCATTACAGTGAACCTGATCCAGTATAGTGTCTTTATAAGAAGAGGAAATTTGGACACAGACATGCACAGAGGGAAGACCACGTGAAGACACAGAGCGAAGGCGGCCACCTGGACGCTAAGGACAGGGGTCTCAGAAGAAACCAATCCTGCCTGCACCTTGATCTTGGATTCCAGCTTCCAGAACTGTGAGGAAACACATTTCTTTTGTTTAAGTCACCCGGTCTATGGCACTTTGTTATGCAGCCTACCAACTGACCCCTTTGTGGCTTCTCCTGGGAAAAGATGGGTCTATCTCTTCACCCTCGGGTCTAGGCTGGTCTTGTGACTTGCTTTGGCCATCACAAGGCTGAAAGGCAGCAGAAGTGACAGAGTGACAGTTCTGAGCTCACACTTCAGGAGACCATGCCTGCCTCTGCTTGTTATCTTGTTGGGAACCAGCCTGGCCTGGCCTGCTGGAAGCTGGGAGAACATGTGGAGCAGAACTCATTCCTCTCTGTCAAAGCTGTTCTGGGCCAGCCAATTCCCAAACAAGTGACAGAACCCTGCTAAGATCAGCAGGGCTGCATACCTGGGCAGTGACTGGTCTCAGATGTACGAGAGGGCCCGACTGAGACCAGAATAACAGCCTAGCTGATATGCAGACTGATGAACGAGGATAAGTGCTTCTGTCACTGAGTTCAGGAGTGTTTGTTACACAGCACTAGCTGACCTCCAGAGCTTCTGTAACAAGGCGCTCTCTCCCCAGACCAGCCTCCCAGTTCTTGGTCCACGTGGGCCAGTGCCTGGCCAGAGGGAGCCTCTCTTTTTACAGAAGATGCTTGTGCACCTCTGATTTTGACGGGTTGCCCAGGAGTCAACACAGGGTCTTTAGGGTAGGAAGACTCTGTTGAGGCAGGAGGCCAGTGGGAGTATGAGAGGCTGCTCCAGGGTAGGGCCCAGCTGGATTTTAAATCTCACGTGGAAATTCTGGATTCATGGATAAAAAAGATGTGGGATATATATCCCACATCTTTTTGTATATATATATATATATGTATATATATATATATATATATCAGCCATCAAAAAATGAAATCTTGCCATTTGCAATGACGTGGATGGAACTAGAGGGTATTATGCTAAATGAAATAAGTCAACCAGAGAAAGACAATTATCATATGATCCTACTGATATGAGGAATTTGAGAAACAAGATGGAGGATCATAGGGGAAGGGAGGGAAAAATAAAACAAGATGAAACCAGAGAGGGAGACAAACCATAAGAGACTCTTAATCTCAGGAAATAAACTGAGGGTTGCTGGAGGGGAGGGGGTGGGAGGGATGGGGTGTTTGGGTTATGGACATTGGGGAGGGTATGTGCTATAGTGAGTGCTATGAATAGTGTAAGACTGATTATTCAGAGACTTGTACCCTTGAAACAAATAATATATAAAATGTTAATTTAAAAAAAAACACTTTAATGAAAATTCTGGATTCAATAGCAAATTCTGTAGCATAGGGTTTAGGAAATTACCTGAACCACATAGATTGAGGCAGAGGAGGGTTGTTCCCCCAAGGAATGGAGATACTGGCAGTAGGAAGGGGGTCATGCCAGCCAGGAAAGGGGAACAGGTCAACAGTAATAATGATGATGATGTTGAGAGGAAACAAAGGTTCGAGGAGTGGGGGAGATCTGTCTACCCACAGGGTTGGGGAAAAAGAGCCCTGAACATGTAGGGGAAGCCCTGGCCTCTCCCAGACTCTTCTCTATTTTTTCCTAATACATTTGGGGTCTTCTGCTTCTCCCAAGTTAACTGTGATTGGCCATGCTGGGTTGTCCGATCTGTTGGACAGAAGAGAGCTGGCTAGAAGCTTAGCCCTGAAGACAGCTGGGACAAGTTGTGTCCTCATGATTCAGAGAGAGATGATGAGGCCACATGAGATTTCCTCTGCTATCTTTTCCAATCCGGGGATCACCTCCCTGGGCTGGGGTATCTACAGTTGATACCTGGGGTAGTCTCTTACACCAGCCTGGCAAAGTTGGTGACTTGACGGCCCAGGAGAGGCTCAAGGCTGAAGACTTCAGGGAGTGCAGACCTTGTCTGAGAAACTCTCTGAGGCAGAAAGGGCCAGCTGTCCACCAGAGATGTGCGCCTCTCTACCGTGGCGTGCAGCTGCTGGAATGTAGCTGCCCAGCCTGGCCCATAGTTCCCAGCCCTCCATACAGCTGGGAGGGGTCGTGTGACTGGGTCTTGCTGACCTTTATTGATGGCCCACTGTACATCAGAAACCACAGGACTTGTGTTAGATGCACAATCTCAGGCCTCACCATAGCTCAGGGATGGGAGGGCTCCTAACATCTCCATTTTACAGACACAGAAAGGGCAACCGAGAGAACCTCAGCAACCTTCCCAAGATACATATTTGTTCACTGAGTCCTTCCCCAAACACTAGTATGGGCCTAGTATGGGCCAGAACGATTTGAGGCTGGGGATACAGCAGTAAATAAGACAAAATTCCCACCCTCCTGCCACCAGCATCCCAGGAAGGAGGCAATCAGTCAACTCTGGCCCATGTTCCTAACTAAGTAAGAGCGAAAACTAATGCAGAATAGGGACACAGAGAGTAAAGGATAAGGATGCTGGTGAACAGCCAGCAACAGGGGGAGGCGAGTGAGGCACCCAGAGTGCAAAAAGGCATGGTCCTGGGAAGAAGTGCCCCTTAAATTCTGCACCCTGAGTGCCTTGCCTCTCCTGCTCCCAGCTCTGGCCTGGGATATGCTATTTTGATTGTGTGGTCAGGGAAGAGGTGACATGTGTGCGGAGGTGAGGGAGAAAGGCACTTAAGAATCTGGGAGAGGCGCCTAGGTGGCTCAGTCTGTTAAGCATCTGATTCTTGGTTTTTGCTCAGGTCATGATCTCAGGGTCATGAAATCAAGCCCCGAGTTGGACTCCACATGGAGTATGCTTCATTCAGACTCTCTCTCTCTCCCTCCCCCTCTGTTCCTCCCCCTCCTTACTGGTGCTCTCTCTCTCTCTCTCTCTCAAATAAATAAAATCTTTAAAAAAATATCTTGTTAAGGAATCTGGGAGAAGAGTGTTTGAGGCACAGGACTGGCAAGGCAGATGCCAAGAGGTAGAGAATCGTCTGCTTGAGAGCAGGAGCCCGAGGTGGCCATCGCAAATGCACACCTGGAGTAGGGGAGGGTGGCAAGTCTGAGGGGCACTGGGGCCCAGGTCATGTAGGGCCCTATGGACCACTTTAGGGACTTTGGTGGGGACCTCAGGAGTGTGCTGAACAGAGAAGGGATGTAACTTTGGTCCAGTAGAACCCCCCCAGCCCACACCCGATTGCACAGGGAACAGAGGCTGTAGGGGTGGGCGGGGCAAGAGAGAGGCACCGGCATCAGGGAGGAGACTACAGCAGTCATCCAGGTGAGATGCTTGGGTGGCGGCTAACTGGGTAGAAGTGGGCATATTCTCCATCCACCTCAGAGTGAAAACCGACAGGATGTGCTGATGGATTAGAAGCAGTGTGAGAGGAAGAGAGGGGTCAAAGATGACCTCACGGTTTTTGACCAGGGTGAACGGAGGCACGGTTTCCTGTAATGAAAGGGCTGTGGAAAGAGCAGGTATGGTCTGCAGTCCCTGAGATAAAAGAACCGAGGAGCTCTGTTGAAGGCAGAAGGCCAGTCCAGAACGTGGCTGTGTGTGGGGTCATCTGAGCTCCACACTGGCCGCAGCTGCTCAGTGGAGCCCCTGCAAGAGAAAGCGGCCTCAAATTCAGCAGTGCAGGAGCTAGACGGGGAATTGAGTCTTCCACCTCTCAGGGTTGGGGTCCTCACCTTCCTCTGCTGGACTGCAGGAAGGCGTCCCACAGGAGCCAGCAGAACGAGCTTACAGGCGCTGAGACCCTCGGGGATCTGCACGGCTCTCACGTGGTCCTGTGGCGCCCCCTGGTGGCTCTCTCGGCTCCTCCAGCCCCCTGCTCACCCTACTGCAGAGCCCTCCACTTCCAGCTCCCTACTCGGAATTTGTGCTTCCTTTCTGAGACTCGAGACTCCATATGCATGCTTGCAGCTGATCCTTATCAAGAGTTCAGTATGTGTCAAGCACACTTGGCATTTTGTCATCTGCGTCTCTTCTCAGTACAGAAGCCAGAGGTCAGATCCTCTCCCTCCCCTTATCCAAACCTTTCCCAGGCCCCCACCTCACTCAGAGCCAAGGCCCTACAATAGTCTTGACCTGCCCTCTCCCCTTGAGCTCTCAGAACTAATTCCTCTAAGTATCTCCCTCATGTTCTCTGTTAGAGCCGTGTTGGCCTCATTACTTTTTTTAAGTTGTGGTAAAACACAAATAACATTTATCATTTTAACCATTCATAAGTGTACAATTCGGTGGCATTAAATACATTCACAATTTAAATATATTATATTTATTTATATACTATATCATAAATATATTATATTTATTTGTATTTTTATATATTTTATATATATTAAATATATTCACAATAGTAGTGTAACTAGCACCACTATCTATACCCCAAACCTTTCCATCATCCCCAGTAAGAACTCCACACCCATGAAACAGCAACTTCCCCCTCGGTCCCCCTAGCCGCTGGTAACCTCTGTTCAACTTTGTCTCTACAGACTTGCTTATTCTAGGGATCTCATATAAATGGAACCATACAATATTTGTCCTTCTACATCTTGCTCATTTCACTACGCATAATGGAAAATGTCCATCCTTGTTGTAGCATATACCAAAATTTCATTCCTTCTTATGGCCAAATAATATCCCATTGTATGGATATAACACATTCTGTGTATCTGTTCATCTGTTGATGGGCACTCATGTTTTTCCCACCATTTGGCTGTTGTGAATAATGCTGCTATGAACATGAATGTTGGCCTTATTTCTTTTTCTTCCATGTGTCAGGCATACCCCTGCCTTGAGGACTTTGCACTGGCTGTCCCTTCTGAATGCAATGCTTTTCCTTAAGAAATCTACACGGCTCATTCTGCACTGCCCGCAGGTCTTTGTTCAAATGGTGCCTTCTTCATGATACCTGTTCTGATCACCCTACTAAATACTTTGACCTGACACTCCCCACCTTCTCTACTCTATGCTTTCTTTCTTTCTTTTTTTTTTTTTTAAAGACTTTACCCATCTATTTGATGGAGAGAGAGAGCATGCACACAAGTAGGGGAGCGACAGGCAGAGGGAGAAGCAGGCTCCCCACTGAGCAGGGAGCCCGACTCCAGGCTCCATTCCAGGACCCTGAGACCATGACCTGAGCTGAAGGCAGACGGTTTATCACCTGAGCCACCCAGGGACCCCTCCATGCTTTCTTTTTCCATAGCACTTATTACTTTCTAACATACTATACAAGGCAATTATTTAGTACATCTATGGTGTAGTGTCTGTGTCTCTCCACTAGAATATTGACTCCATGAAGACGAGAATCACTGTCCATTTGGTTTATTCCTCAGGCTTCCATGTAGGCAGGTATGTAATACAGAGTTTGTTAAATGAATTTAAAATTGCAAATGTAAGCCAACTGCTGAGTTATACATTTTAAACTAGAGTCACAAGTCTAATGTGCTAGATGTTCTACACACCAGACTCTCTTAAATGCCCCCAATACTTAAAATACCACATATAGGGGCACCTGGGTGGTTCAGTCGGTTTAAGTGTCTGCCTTCAGCTCAGGTCATGATCCCAGGGTCCTGGGGTCGAGCCCTACATCGGGCTCCCTGCTCAGCAGGAACCCTGCTTCTCCCTCTCCCACTCCCCCGCTTGTGTTCTTTCTCTCGCTGTGTCTCTCTCTGTCACATAAATAAGTAAAATCTTTTTTAAAAAAATACTACATATACATGGATTATTTCAAATCTCGGTTGGAACGGGGATAACTTCTCAACTGGCCTAGCACACATATGTCTGGAGATGGAGGTCAGAAGGATGAGATCTGAAGCTGCAGATAAGTAGTGTGACTTTACTCTTGACCAAAGGACCATGCTGAGCCTTCCCCCTCCTCCCTGGGCCCGGGACGCCTGTGTGGGTTGTGGGCAGCACAGGGGAGGGATTGAGCGGGAGCACAAATCTAGTCCCTGCCCCACTCACCAAGGGCAGGGCTTGCGTGCTGGCACAGGGCTCCTCTGTTGAAGGTGGGGGCTCTCTCCCATTTACCAAATGCCCCTATGGCTGGTGGTGGCCCTACTTTGTCAAAGGAGATGCCAGCCCGCAACCTATAGATTGGATGGCCTTGCCGCTCACGTGCCCTCAAGCCAAGAGATCCACATGGATCCTACTTTTCAAGTCTGTGTGGGTGTCGCTGCCCATCCCCCACTTCTCTCGGGTCCATGAAGTAGTGACTACTTGAGTCTCTTCTGCATTCCCTTCTGGAAGCGCTGTGACTCTCAGAGATGTTTCCATGACTCCAGATTGGATCCTTGTACCTCCTGGGATACCGCCTGACTCGGCTGGACACAAGTGCCCAGGCATCTGAACGACAGCTCCCCTCCCTTTTCTTTATTTAACAAATATTCACATAGTCTTTCCTATGTGTCAGGCACCATTCTAGCCCTTTCCAAATAGTAACACATTTAACCCTCCAACCCAGGAGGGGGGGTACTATTATCCCAGTTCACTGATGAGGAAGCTAAAGCTCAGAGAATTTAAGTGGCCTGCCTGGGATCACATAGCTACAGGGCTGGGATTAAAACCTGGAATCTGGGGACGCCTGGGTGGCTCAGTTGGTTAAGCGGCTGCCTTCGGCTCAGGTCATGATCCCAGCGTCCTGGGATCGAGTCCCGCTCAGCAGGGAGCCTGCTTCTCCCTCTGCCTCTGGCTGCCTGTGCTCTCTCTCTCTCTCTGACAAATAAATAAATAAAATCTTAAAAAAAAAAAAAAAACCACCCTGGAATCTGTGCTTATAAGTATCATGCTTTGCTACCTCTTAACTTTTTCCTTGTCCTTCTTTTCTCCCTTTTTCCCTACTTGCTTCCCTTTCTTCCTTCCTCTTCTTTCCCTCTTTCCCTCTTTTCATTCCTCCGTTCTCTGCTGCTCCCCTTACTGACCCCAAGCGGGCGCCACCGATTCTTCATGGACACTTGCCCAACTTCACACACTCTGCAAATTCTGCAGACTAGGCCCTGCCTCCCATGGCCCTGCCCCTTCTTCCCTGGTTACCCTCATCTCCCTGTGCCAGCAGGCGAGGCGTGCCCCCCTGTGCCCCGCCTCCCCCGCCCCGCCTGCTCACAGCCGCAGTGGCAGTTGGCAGAGGCCTGCAGAACTGGGGCCTGAGCCAGCCTGGAGGGAAGCCAGATCTTTGGGGAGTTATGTGACGTGCTCCCCACTTTGCCCTGACGTATGCTTATAGCGTCACGATTTCCCTTTCCTGCACAGGGGTTTCAATGTGATGCCAAGATGCCTTGTGTGGGTAGACTTCGATGATAATGGGCCAGAAAGAGAGAGACAGAGAGAGAACCATCAGGTGGAAGGCAAAGGTGAAGACTTCCAGATTCCACCCTTAGAAGCAGCATCCTGTGGTGCTGGGAACAATGTTTTAAGCATGAATGAACTTTCCTAAGTCACTCAAAGGACACATGCTCTTCCCCATGATCATGCCTTTGCATACACTGTTCCCCTAGCCTGGAAGCCTCTTCATGATCATCTTTCCCTTGGGGCTCTATGCACGTGTTGCGGCCTCTGGGAACCCTCCCTGAATTCCCTGAATTTCCATGGGGAAATTTCATCAGCCTCCCCTTTGATGCCAGAGCATTTGAGCACATGTGCACACTTCTCTCTCTCTCTCTCTCTCTATATATATATATATATATACAATAAATAAATATATATGTACACACACATATATCTGTGTATATGTGCATATATGTATATATGTGTATGTATACATATGTATACATACACATATATGTATGTATGTGTATATACATATATATATTTTTTTTTTTTTTTAACTGCCGTATGAGTGTTTGTATCCTATGCCGGCTATGGGCTCCTTCAAGACTGAGAGACCAGGGGCACCTGGGTGGCTCAGTGGGTTAAAGCCTCTGCCTTCAGCTCGGGTTGTGGTCTCAGGGTCCTGGGATCGAGCCCCACATCAGGCTCTCTGCTCGGCGGGGAGCCTGCTTCCCCCGCCCCCCTGCCTGCCTCTCTGCCTACTTGTGAGCTCTGTCTGTCAAATAAATAAATTTTTAAAAATCTTAAAAAAAAAAAAGACTGAGAGACCATCCTGCCTTATTCTTCTCACATCCTCTGTCTCTATGCCTGGTACATGGTTGGTGCCTGGAAGACGCCAAGAGATGCAGGAAGGCCCAAAGACCAGGCCTTCGCGGAGAGAGAAAAAAATGAAGGTTGCCACCTAATCTCTCTGTGCCTCAGATTCCTCACTTTATTTTTCTAAAAAGATTTTATTTATTTATTTGTCAGAGAGAGAGAGCAAGTAAGAGGAGCAGGAGAGGGAGAGAGAGAATCAGACTCCCTGCTGAGCAGGGAGACAGATATGGAGCTCTGATCCCAGGACCCTGGGATCATGACCTGAGCCAAAAGCAGATGTTTAACTGACTCATCCACCCAGGCATGCCAGATTCCTTTCTTTAAAAATGGGAATATTAGTTGGTACTCCATGGAATCATATGAGAATTAAACAAATCCCCAGATGTTAAGCGCTTGAACGATGACTGGTGCATGTGAATCACTCCGTAAATATTAGCCACTGTTATTATCGAAATGGAAAGAGTAATAGAGTTACCCAAAGGATTTATTTATTTAATGAGAGAGAGAGAGAGACTGAGCAGCAGGCAGTGGGAAAAGCAGGCTCCTTGCTGAGCAAGGAGCCCAGTGCAGGACTCGATCCCAGGACCTTAGGATCATGACCTGAGCCTAAGGCAGATGATTAACCAGCTGAGCCACCCAGACACCCCTACCCAAAGGATTTAAATAATGAAAATGGTTTTGATAAACTGTAAAGCGTACAAGAAGTTCTTTGCCATCATCACCCTTAAAAATAGCAATAGAACTGTAGTGGCTGATCCATCATGACTTCTGGAATTAATTCACAAGCTTCAGGCCACATTGCCACTGCTTTTTTTTTTTTTTTTAAAGATTTTATTTATTTATTTGAGAGAGAGGCAGTGGGAGAGCATGAGCGAGGAGAAGGTCAGAGGGAGAAGCAGACTCCCCTTGGAGCTGGGAGCCTGATGCGGGACTCGATCCCGGGTCTCCGGGATCATGACCTGAGCCGAAGGCAGTCGTCCAACCAACTGAGCCACCCAGGCGTCCCG
>PISX010010320.1:0-70932 GCA_004024625.1 Mellivora capensis
GTGTAAGAGAATGGTCGAGTTTCATTCTTCTACATATAGCTGTCCAATTTTCCCAGCACCATTTATTGAAGAGACTGTCTTTTTTCCACTGTATATTTTTTCCTGCTTTGTCGAAGATTATTTGACCATAGAGTTGAGGGTCCATATCTGGGCTCTCTACTCTGTTCCATTGGTCTATGTGTCTGTTTTGATGCCAGTATCATGCTGTCTTGGTGATCATAGCTTTGTAGTAAAGCTTGAAATCAGGTAATGAGATGCCACCCATTTTATTTTTGTTTTTCAACATTTCCTTAGTGATTCGGGGTCTCTCCTGATTCCATACAAATTTTACGATTATTTGCTCCAGCTCTTTGAAAAATACCGGTGGAATTTTGATCGGAATGGCATTAAAAGTATGGATTGCTCTAGGTAGTACAGACATATTAACAATGTTTATTTGTCCGATCCAAGAGCATGGAATGGTCTTCCATCTTTTTATGTCTTCTTCAATTACTTTCATGAGTGTTCTGTAGTTCCTCGAGTACAGATCCTTTACCTCTTTGGTTAGGTTTATTCCCAGGTATCATATGGTTCTTGGTGCTATAGTAAATGGAATCGATTCTCTAATTTCCCTTTCTGTATTTTCCTTGTTAGTGTATAAAAAGCCACTGATATCTGTACATTGACTTTGTATCCTGCCACGTTACTGAATTGCTGTATGAGTTCTAGCAGTTTGGGGGTGGAGTCTTTTGGGTTTTCCATATAAAGTATCATGTCATCTGCGAAGAGAGAGAGTTTGACTTCTTCCTTGCCAATTTGGATACCTTTTATTTCTCTTTGTTGTCTGATTGCTGTTGATAGGACTTCTAATACTATGTTGAACAAGAGTGGTGAGAGTGGGCATCCTTGTCATGTTCCTGATCTCCACGGGAAGGCTGTGAGCTTCTTCCCATTGAGGATGATGTTTGCTGTGGGTCTTTCATAGGTAGATTTTATGAAGTTCAGGAATATTCCCTCTATCCCTATACTCTGAAGTGTTTTAATCAGGAATGGATGCTGGATTTTATCAAATGCTTTTTCTGCATCAATTGAGAGGACCATGTGGTTCTTCTCTCTTCTCTTATTGATTTGTTCTATCACATTGATTGACTTACGAATGTTGAACCGGCCTTGTAAGCCAGCGATGAATCCCACCTGCTCATGGTGGATGATCTTTTTAATGACTGTTGGATCCTGTTTACTAGGATCTTGTTGAGAATCTTAGCCAAGAATACTTTATTCAGCAAGACTGACATTCAAAATGGATGGAGACATAAACAGTTTCGAAGACCGGCAAGGCTTTAAAGAGTTTGCAAACACGAAGCCGACACTGCAGGAAATATTAAGGGGGTTCCATAAAAGAGGAAAAACCCCAAGAATATCATTCTACAGAAATATAGAGACCATCTACAGAAAGAAAGACTTCAAAGGTAACACGATGTCAATAAAAACGTATCTATCAATATCACTCTCAATGTGAATGGCCTAAATGCACCCATTAAACGACGCAGGGTTGCAGGTTGGATAAAACGACAGGACCCATCCATATGTTGTCTATAGGAGACCCATTTTGAACCTAAGGATACACCCAGCTTGAAAGTGAAGGGATGGAGAAACTTCTTTCATGCCAACGGGCCTCAGAAGAAGGCCGGGGTAGCGATTCTCATATCAGGTAAATTAGATTTCAAACTAAAGACTGTAGTCAGAGATACAGAAGGACACTACATCATTCTTAAAGGGACTATCCACCAAGATGATCTAACAATTGTAAAAATCTATGCCCCCAATATGGGAGCAGCCAATTATATAAGAAAACTATTAATCAAGATAAAGAGTCATATTGATATGAATACATTGATAGTAAGAGATCTTAACATGCCTCTCTCAGTAATAGACAGATCATCCATGCAGAAAATCAGTAAAGAAACAAAAGCATTGAATGACACATTGGACCAGATGGACCTCATATATATATACAGAACATTCCACCCTAAAACAACAGAATACTCATTCTTCTCAAGTGCACATGGAACCTTTTCCAGAATAGACCACATACTGGGTCACAAATCAGGACTCCACCGATACCAAAAGAATGAGATTATTCCCTGCATATTCTCAGATCACAATGCTTGGAAACTGGAGCTCAACCACAAGGAAAAATTTGGATGGAATTCAAACACCTGGAAGCTAAAGACCACCTTGCTTAAGAATGATTGGATCAACCAGGAGATCAAAGAAGAGCTTAAACAATTCATGGAAACCAATGAGAATGAAGACACGTCAGTCCAAAACCTAAGGGATACAGCAAAGTCAGTCCTAAGGGGGAAATATATAGCCATCCAAGCCTCCCTCAAAAAAAATTGAGAAATCCAGAATACAACAGCTGTCTCTACACCTTAAAGAACTGGAGAATCAACAACAAATTAAACCAACTCCACGCACAAGAAGGGAAATAATCAAGGTTAGAGCAGAGATCAATGAGGTAGAAAGTAGAGATACAGTAGAACGTATCAATGAAACTAGAAGCTGGTTTTTTGAAAGAATCAATAAGTTCAATAAACCATTAGCCACACTAATCCAAAAGAAAAGAGAGAAAGCTCAAATTAATAAAACTATGAATGAAAAGGGAGAGATCACAGCTAACACCAAGGAAGTAGAAACAATCTTCAGAAGCTATTATCAACAGTTATATGCCAATAAGTTAAGCAACCGAGATGAAATGGATGCATTCCTTGAAAAATATAAACTTCCAAAATTGGACCAGGAAGAAATTGACAACCTGAATAGATCGATATCTAGTAACGGGATTGAAGCAGTGATCAAAAACCTCCCAAAAAAACAAGAGCCCAGGCCCTGATGGATTCCCTGGGGAATTCTACCAAATTTTCAAAGAAGAAATAACACCTATTCTCCTGAAGCTGTTTCAAAAAATTGAAGCAGAAGGAAAACTTCCAGACTCTTTTTATGAAGCCAGCATTACCCTGATCCCCAAACCAGGCAAAGACCAAACCAAAAAGGAGAATTTCAGACCAATTATCACTGATGAATGTGGATACTTTGGACTTTGAAAAACAATCTGAGGGCTTTGAAGGCGTGCATATGGGAGTTTGGAGGAGCCTGGTGGTGGCTATTATGGAGGGCACGTACTGTATGGAGCACTGGGTGTGGTGCATAAACAATAAATTTGTTACACTGAAAAGAAATTAAATTAAATAAAAAATAAATGAATAAAATTATAAAAAAAATACACCCAGCACTGAACAAAATGAAGAAAGTAAGAAGAACAATTACACTTTACCCACATGTCCTCTATCCCAAGGCTGCACATTCAGTGCCACAGGAGATCTTAGCCAGAGACTTCCCCTGTGGATGAATGTGAATGTGCAAGTGAGCACCTGGCTTCCCCAGATATGCAGGATGTTACCAATGACACCCACTTCGTTCCCAACCCACCCAGAAAACTGACCCAGAGGCAGAATAATCCTGGATTCACTTCCTTTTCCAAGAAATATTTTTTCGTGTCATCATGAAGATAGGAATGTGGAATTTAGATAGTCACAGTAGTCCTTGGGGATGGGGCACCTGTTCTGTGCTAGGCAATTTCCTGTGAGCTCTAAAATATTACTAACATTCAGACTATATCTTTAGATGGAATTCGTCCAGATTACAGATAAGGGAACAAAGGCTTGCAAGGTGCATTTCCTTTTCTGAGGAAAAAGAGACACCCGTAAACTTGTTTGACCACCTAAGGTCAGATCTGAGGTCGGTGGGGGTACTCGAGTGAAAGAACACACTTGACTCTGACACTGGACCACAGCTTTAATGCATAAATGTGTACAGACCAAGACAGACAATATCAATTATTGGGATCTAGTTACAAATGCAGAATCTCTGGGCCACCTTAGACATAACGAATTAGTAGTAACACTTCCCAAGTTATGACAGTCAAAAATTTCTCTAGATATTTTTAAGTGATTTGGAGGCAAAAATCATCCCTGATTGAGAACCATTGGCATATCTTGTTGCATTTCAATCAAATCACATTGCTTCATAATGATCCAGTTCAGAATTCTGGGTTGTTCACTCAACCTTTCCAAGTCACATTTCTACAAATATGTAATGAGGCTCATTTTATGGTCCCCATAGAATGGATTTGGAAAAAATAAATGATACCATGCCTATAAGACTATGAACTAAACCCAGTGCATCAAATGGTCTAAATTGATCTTTTATAACACCAAAAGTTTTATAAGTGAAGGACTAAATGTCATCTTTTAACCTGTAAGAAAAACAGAACACTCTTAATTGATTTGTTAAAAGAATTATGAATCCAAGGGTTGTTGTGCTCATGGTATTATAACAAAATAACACAATTTGCCTGTTGGAGAAGGAAGACCAATTTTCCAGAGTTATGAGGAGTTGTTCTTCCACCAAAAGTCAATGTTTTACAGACCCAGAAATGGTGAAGACAGTTTTCTCAGTCTCAGGTTTGGAAATACCTTTCACTTAGGTCTGTGGAAAGTTTCAATGGTGGAGCTCTGGAATCCAGACAAGTTCAGGGAGGAGTAATAAGCACTGAATACACCTGAATTCTAACCTGTCTCTTGGGAACAGGAACTCTACAGGAAATAATTCCTTTCTGTCCAGATAAGTTCCCATGGGGAGATGTGCTCATGTAATAATAATGGTAAATGTGTCTAATGAGCAGGTATAGGGATCAGAGACAGCAAATATAGGAGCTGTAAATATCTCCTCAGCTGCAGCTCCTGGGAGTTTTCAGCCTTGAGGTGGAGGAGACAAAGTTTTTGCATTTCGATTTCCAAGTCTGCTGAGGGACCCATGCTTTACTCCTTCCTGCTGTCCTGTTTGTACAGGACAGTGCTTCAGTCCCTATCATCAACCACCCAGGGAGGAATTTGGACTTCCACATGGAAACCTTCCTCCCAGAGACCCCATCCAGGTGAGTCTCAGAGCTCAGCAGTTATTTCAGAAAAGGGTCAGAAAGAATGGAAGCAGAGAGCTTTTACCTGAAGTCACTTGTCAGCCTAACCTGGGGCCAAGAGACAATTGTGTTTGTGTTTATGGAGTGGTGAACACATTCACTTATAGTCAACTTATTTAATATGTTAAAAAAGGAGTGTCTTTTGAACTTAGCATGAAAATGCTTTACTATGCACCCTGACTATGTACAATGCACTCTAATATTTTCTATTGTGGCTTATTTATTCTATTCTATTTTTAAATTTTTTAATTTAAATTCAATTAACATATAGTCTATTTTTAGTTTCAAAGGTAGAGTTCAGTGATTCATCATGTACACACAGCACCCAGTGATCATTACATCCTTGTCTTCCTTAATGCCCACCACCCAGTAACCCCAACACCCAACTGACCTCCCCCCAGCAACCCTTGGTTTGCTTCCTAGATTTCAGCATCTTTTATGATTTGTCTCTCCTTATGATTTTCTTTTACTTAATTTTCCCTCCTTCCCCCTATGAAACTCTGTTTTGTTTCTTAAATTCTACATATGAGTGAAATCATATGATGATTGTCTTTCTCTGATTTATTTCTCTTAGCAAAATACCTTCTAGTTCTATCCACATAATCACAAATGGTAAGAGTTCATATTCCTTGAAGGCTCAGTAGTATTCCATTGTGTGTGTGTGTGTGTGTGTGTGCATGTGTGTGTAATGCAATATATATATTTTACACCTTTATTCATTCACCTATTCATACAAACCATATTTCTCTCCCACATCCTCCATTCCTGAGCTAGTAGCTCCATGCTTCCATTCTCTCTTTCATCACTGGCAGCTTCTGTGAACACAGATTCTCTCATTCCTTCATGAAATATATATTTATTCCTGCTGTTCCCAACAAAACCATGTCTGGGGGTAAAGGGCAGGAGTCTATACAACATTTATGTCCCAGGGCACTCTCAGTCTAGCAGGGAAACATACTTACAATTAAATAAAAGTTACACAGTGATAATCCCCACAACTAAGTTACTGCAAGAGAAACTTGGAGCACTGGGTGTGGTACATAAACAATGAATTCTGGAACACTGAAAAGAAATTTAAAAAATAAATAAAAATTTTAAAAAAGAAAGTGTCCTTTTTTGTGGAAATGTTAAAAAAAATGAAAACAAACATCAATGAAGGAGATTACTCTGTATTCTAAAAGAGGTGATGGGATTATGAAGATAGAGAGGAGGTGAATAATAATTCTTAAGAGACCAGTGGGTGATTCCAAGCAGATGGTAGCAGTGCATGGAGGCTCTGAGTCTGGAGAATGGGTCTTCAGGTGAATCTACAACTCAAGTTCAGTGTTTGTGACATTGATCTGGACAAAGCAGTGGAAGTGGGAAGCTGGTGGGTTGGTTAGGGAAGGCAAGCCAAGTGTTGGAGCTATGAAATTTGGAGTTCAGTCTCCAGTGGGGAGTCACCAAAAAGGGGTAAAGGTGGGGAGTTGGACAGTAACTTAAATGCAATATGGAAACATCTCTCTGGGTAAATATAAATATTGGCTAGAGGATGCCAAACTCTGGTAGGTAGAGAGCCAACAAGGAACTGAAAGAAGGTTGTGGAACTGGAGACCCAAAGATGGGGAATCGATGGGGACATTGGAAAGAAGGAAAATCTCAGCCAAATCTAATCACCAGTGATAAGCACTCATTATCAACAGGAGGGAACTATGCTAAGATTTTTACATATATTTCCTAAATCTGTCAACCACCTCAAGATGAGGACACCTTTAGTCCTACTATTTGGTGGGTGGGATTTAACATTTAGAACAGTTTGATTGGCCCTCCAAGTTCAAATAGCAAATATACAGAGATCTTAAATTCAAAAGCCGAGTTTCTGAAAATAAAGGTTTCGCATTTTATATCATTTAGGAAAGGTTTTTTTTTTTTTTTAGCAAATACTCTTTTAACATACCCCATTTTGTTGTACTGTGTATATTTCCTTTTGTGAATTGTGAGTGTGTTCCTTTTATTTTTCTGGTGGGATGTTCAACGTGTCATATATCTTGGTAATTTAAAATCCTCTCTACATTTTCTTTTGGATAAGTTTCATTTTGCTGCTTCATTATTCTGGGCATCTAGGAGCTGTAACTAGGTTTGGAATGTTGGCAGAACCAAGCACATTTTCTCCTCCTCGCCATCTCTAGGGGCTACTGAGCTGATTAGAACTTTCTCTCCACTTTATTTTTTTAAATTTAATTTTATTTTTT
The DNA here is from genome assembly GCA_004024625.1 of Mellivora capensis. Classification (NCBI taxonomy): domain Eukaryota; kingdom Metazoa; phylum Chordata; class Mammalia; order Carnivora; family Mustelidae; genus Mellivora; species Mellivora capensis. The sequence goes on from PISX010010320.1 coordinate 7,252, forward strand.
CAGTGTCCAAGACTCATTGTTTATGCACCACACACAGTGCTCCATGCAAGATGTGCCCTCCTTAATACCCACCACCAGGCTCACCAATCCCTTCACCCCCCTCTCCTCTAAAACCCTGTTTGTTTCTCAGAGTCCAGTCTCTCATGTTTCATCTCCCCCTCCGATTTTCCACAATTCACTTTTCTTTCCTTCTCCTAATGTACTTCATATTATTTCTTATGCTCCACAAGTAAATGAAACCATATGATAATTGACTTTTTCTGCTTGAATTATTTGACTCAGAATAATCTCCAGTCCTGTCCATGTTGATACAAAACTTGGGTATTCATCCTTTCTGATGGAGGCATAATATTCCACTGTATATATGGACCATATCTTCTTTATCCATTCATCTGTTGAAGAGCATCTTGGCTCTTTCCACTGTTTGGCGATTGTGACCATTGCTGCTATGAACATTGGGGTACAGATGGCCCTTCTTTTCACTACATCTGTATCTTTGGGGTAAATATCCACTTTCCTTCCTCAAAATTTTGAAGCTTTTTTAGTGTCTCTTTTTTTTCTTTATTTTTTATTTGAGAGAGAGAGACAGCTAGAGGGAGATGGAGAAAGAGAAATATCACAAGGGGTGGGTGGGAGGAGGAGAAGCAGGCTTCCTTCTGAGCAGGGAGATTGATGTGAGGCTTGATCCCAGGACCCTGGGATCATGACATGATCCAAAGGCAAACACTTAACCAACTGAGCCATATAGGCGCCCCTTTTATGTTTCTTTAAATACTGGACACAATATGATCTTATTGAAGTGGAGACCATTGATTACATGCTCATAGGAGACTTAACTCCTGGAATTTGGATGCAGTTTGACATTTTTAGGGGAATGACAATCTAATGTGGACAGCTTGCCTTTATCAATGTTTGCCTAATTATTGTGACTAGAGGTGAGAATAGTCTGGTGGTGATATTTATTTATTTATTTATTTATTTATTTATTTATTTATTTATTTGACAGGCAGAGATCCCAAGCAGGCAGAGAGGCAGGCAGGGAGAGAGAGGAGGAAGGAGGCTCCCCAATGAGCAGAGAGCCTGATGCAGGGCTCAATCCCAGGACCCCAGGATCACGACCTGAGCTGGAGGCAGAGGCATTAACCCACTGAACCACCCATGCGCCCCAGCCTGGTGGTGATTTTTAAAACAATAACTGAACAAACAAAAAGCAGAATGGTGAAGGGGAGTGGGAGATACAGGCTTCCGGTTAAGGAGCGAATGAGTCACGGGAATAAAAGACACAGCCTAGGTAATACAGTCAATGATATTGTCACAGTGTTGTGTGGTGAGAGATGGCAACTCCACATGTGGTGAGCATGGCATTATGTTTAAACTGCTGAGTCACTGTGTTGTACATCCAAAACTAATTTAATAATGTGTGTCAATCACACAGCATCTAAAAATTAACTTAAAAAAACCTCAAGGGTTTTCTCAGAATCTTAGCAAATGTTGTTCTTTCTAATAGCCACATGGTTTCCTAAATAACACTGTGTCTCCTGCTGTCTCCTCCTTGAGGTCTCTGTGTAAATGCGTGTTGGCCTATCCAAGCAACAGCTAAAAATTAACACCTCCATCCACTCTTTCGTTTTATCCCACTTTGTTTCTCTTCATAGTACCTGTCGCCTTCTGACATTCTATCTGATCTTTTCTTTGCATGTCTTTTCCATCACTGAACTATGCAGACACTTGTTTCTTGACACCTATACTCTTTGCCTGGAGGCTAGACATTACCCAAGTTTACCTCAAATGTGTGACAGAATTTCTCATTGAAAGTATAGAATACATGAATACTTGTGGAAAAGGTCAAGTGTAGGATGCACACTCATATTCAGAGCTGACATTCTCTTGAGAGGGGACATGTTCCATATAAAACCTATAGATATTGACTTTGTGAATGTAAAAAAAAAGTAGAATTTCAACGATATTTGTAATGTTCATTTTAGAGAAAATTAGCCATGTTATTTTTTTGTTCCCTAGTAGTCACCTCCACTACATGGAACCAGATAATGATACACAAATGTCAGAATTTCTTCTTCTTGGATTGTCAGAGGAACCGGAATTACAGCTCCTCATATTTAGCCTTTTCCTGTCCATGTACCTGATCACTGTGTTTGGAAACCTTATCATCATCCTGGCCGTCAGCTCAGACTCCCACCTCCACACCCCCATGTACTTCTTCCTTGCCAACCTGTCCTTTGTAGACATCTGTTTTACCTCCACAACCATCCCCAAGATGCTTCAGAACATCCAGACTCATAGCAAAGTCATAACCTATGAAGGTTGCATCACTCAGATATACTTTTTCCTGCTCTTGGCTGGACTGGACAATTTTCTCCTGGCTGTGATGGCCTATGACCGATTTGTGGCCATTTGTCATCCCCTGCACTACATGGTCAACATGAAACCCACCTACTGTGTACTGCTGGTTCTGATGTCCTGGATGATGAGTGCTCTGAATTCCTTATTACAAAGTTTAATGGTGTTGTGGCTGTCCTTCTGTAGATTGGTGGAAATATCCCACTTTTTCTGTGAAATCAATCAAGTGGTCCAACTTGCTTGTTCTGACAAGTTTCTTAATGACATAGTGATGCATTTTGCAGCTGGCTTGTTAGGTGGTGCCTCCCTAGCTGGGATCCTTTACTCTTACTCCAAGATAGTATCTTCAATACATGGAATCTCATCAGTTCAGGGAAAGTACAAAGCTTTTTCGACCTGTGCATCTCACCTTTTAGTTGTCTCCTTATTTTATTGTACAATCCTAGGAGTGTACCTTAGCTCTGCTTCTCCCCAAAGCTCCCACTCAAGCACAGTAGCCTCAGTGATGTACACTGTGGTCACACCTATGCTAAACCCCTTCATCTATAGCCTGAGGAACAAAGACATAAAGATGGCTCTGAAAAGAATCATTGGGGTTCCAGTGATGTAAAAAGTGCACATGATTGCAGGCCTCACAGCCTTGGAAGCAGGAACTGCTATTCTTCCATTGGACTATGGAAGTAGAATCTGTTCCTTCTGTTTATTTCCTAGAATTTTCATTTGTTTGAATTTAATTATTTTTCTCCTCATATTTAAGTAACTCACTTTATTAAACTTCTGCTATGTCTGTTACACAATTTCCCCTTTGTCCATTTTCCGCTGTTCCCAATATTTTCCTCCTCTTTGGGCCACAAATGATTGAAAAGTTCTTTATTTTATATGGGACATGTTGGATTTCTTATAGTAATTTCACTTCAAATGACATATATCATGCCAAGTAAATTTCCCCTAGATTTCCCCAAAGAATCATCATGAATTTCATTCTTCATATGGAAGAATCTACAGTTGGCCACCAAGCCCTTTACAGAACTTCATTGTAGAGAACAATAATAATAATAACAATAATAATAATAATAATAAATTCCAGTTTTCACCTAGGGTTTGTCAATCTTTTTACATCATTACTGTAACTCCTTTTCGTTATAACATGTACTCTAATAACATGTACTCCTTTTCGTTATAACATGTACTCTTCCCTTTAGTTCTTAGGCTACTGACAGGGATGCTCAGGCAAGAAAGCCTGGGCACTTCCCTGCGCCTCTGTGCTTGTGGAATTCCCATAGACTCATCCCTGACCAGAGCCTCTGCCGGGGCTGCACCAGCCCTTGGGTTCTTACTGTGATTGCAAGACATGCCTCAACAACACCCATCAGATAACTCTAAAAAAACAAGGTTTAGTATGCACAGGTACTGGAAGATAGAGGCAGAAAAGCCTGGGAGAGTTTCAGAGAGAAGGTCCAGAACTGGGCCCCTACCTTTGGGGTCCCTGAGAGGGTGGCTGGTACTTTGTAGGTTCACTATTTATGATTTTATTATTATTATTTCTTTCTTTTCTAAAAAATTTTGTTCTATTTTTTTCAGTGTTCCAAGAGTCATTGTTTATGCACCACACTCATTGCACCATGCAATACATGCCCTCCTTAATACCTACCACCAAAATCACCGAACACCCCACTCCCCTCCCCTCCAAAACCCTCAGTTTGTTTCTCAGAGTCCACAGTCTCTCATTTTTAATTTTTTTTATTTTTATGTTAGTCGGCATTCAACACATCAATTGTTTCTGATGTAGTGTTCCATGATTCATTGTTTGCATATAACACCCAGGGCTCCATGCAATATGTGCCCTCCTCAATATCCTTCATCAGGCTCACCCATTCCCCGTCCCAGCCCTCAGTTTGATTTCTGGAGTCCATAGTCTCTCATGATTTGTCTCCCCCTCTGATTTCCCTCTCTTCATTTTTCCCTTTCTATTTATTATTTTGAAACAGAAGTGTAAAATTCTGGCGTGGAAATGGAAAGTGGGGTCAAGCATATATCAGTTGAGGTTACTCAGGGCTTTCTGAGGAGGTACTTCATGGCTGGAACCGCCTGGGAGCTTACCTGGTAATAGTGTCACACACCTGACAATATGTTTATTGAACATGGCTGTCTTTGAAATGGATGCCTCAGAAATCAAGCTTAATGTCAGGCATTTAGTTTACAAACATGTTACTAGGTTTTATAGTTAGTCTTGTTTTATTCTGTTATTCACCTAGGTGTCCAGGAAGCCCAGCATGGTCACTGGCAAAACCTGTTAGCAAATATGTGTCTCCCAGTGGGCTCTACATGGAAAGACAAATTTGAATAAATAGAGTGATCTTGTATGTTTTCAGTGTCAGAGATGACCATAAATAGGAGGAGACTTTTTATTTGGGTTAATGGCCAGCATTTTAATTACTGGATCATATGTTACTTCTATTTTCAGTTTTTTGAGGAATCTCTATACTGTTTCGCACAGTGGCTGCTACAGTTTGCATTCCTGCCAACAGTGTGCATCAATTTTTCTTACTTTACATCCCCAGTAACACTTATTATTCCTTGTGGTTTTAACTTTAGCTATTCTGAAAGGTGTGAGGTGATATCTCATTGTGATTTTGAAAGCATTTCCCTGATGATGTATGATGGTTCATGTATCCATTGGCCATTTTTATGTCTTCTTCAGAGAAATTTTTTACGTCTTCTGGCCATTTTAAAATTTAATTATTATCTTGTGTGTGTGTGTGTGTTGAGTTGTGTAAATTCCTTTCTTTTCAACTTCTAATTTTATTTATTTATTTAATTTATTTATTTTCAGCGTAACAGAATTCATAGTTTTTGCACCACACCCAGTGCAATGCATGCCCTCCATAATATCCACCACTTGGCTCCCCCAACCTCCCACCCCCAGCCCCTTCAAAACCCTCAGGTTGTTTTTCAGAGTCCATAGTCTCTCACTGTTCATCTTCCCCTCCAATTTCCCTCAACTCCCTTCTCCTCTCCATCTCCCCATGTCCTCTGTGTTATTTGTTATGCTCCACAAATAAGTGAAACCATATGATAATTGACTCTCTCTGCTTGACTTATTTCAATCAGCATAATCTCTTCCAGTCCCGTCCATGTTGATACAAAAGTTGGGTATTCATCCTTTCTGATGGAGGCATAATACTCCATAGTTTATATGGACCACATCTTTCTTATCCATTCGCCCGTTGAAGGGCATCTTGGTTCTTTCCACAGTTTGGCGACCGTGGCCATTGCTGCTATAAACATTGGGGTACATATAGCCCTTCTTTTCACCACATCTGTATCTTTGGGGTAAATAACCAGTAGTGCAATTGCAGGGTCGTAGGGAAGCTCTATTTTTAATTTCTTGAGGAATCTCCACACTATTCTCCAGAGTGGCTGCACCAACTTGCATTCCCACCAACAGTGTAAGAGGGTTCCCCTTTCTCCACATCCTCTCCAATACATGTTGTTTCCTGTCTTGCTAATTTTGGCCATCCTAACTGGTATGAGATGGTATCTCAATGTGGTTTTAATTTGAATCTCCCTGATGGCCAGTGATGATGAACATGAATTGTGTAAATTCTTTATACATTTTGGATATTAACCACTTATTGGATATATCACTTAGAAATATCTTTTCCCATTCAGTAGTGGTCTTTTTGTTTGTTTATTGCTTCCTTCATTGTGGAAAAGCTTTTTATTTTGATGTAGCCATTTAAAATGTGGATGGTTATAGAATGTACAATGTTAAGTAAAATCAGTAAGTCAGAGAAAAACAAATACTGTATAATTTCATTCATATATAGAATTTAGGAAACAAGACAAACAAGTAAAAAAATAGACAAACAAAAGAACAGACTCCAATATGGAGAACAAAGTGGTGGTTGCCAGAGGGAAAATGGGTGGAGGGATGGGTGAAATAAGTGATAAGGATAGAGAAAACACTTCGCCGTGTTGAGTGCTGAGTAATGTAGAGAATTGCTGAATCACTATACTGCACAACTGAAGCTAATATAAAGCTGTATGTGAGTTACAATGGAATTAAAATAATAAAAACTTAAGAAATAAAAGAGTGCAACATTTCAAACTACCCATTTTATTACTATCCAAAATATTTCTTTTTCATGCTGTGCATGTATTTGTGGAAGCACGGAAAATTAATGTCCACAACTGAGGGGGTTTATTCATTCAGGTGAAGAATTGCTTAGTGTCTTCTATGTTTTATCACAGAGTTATTTTCCTGTTTCTACTTGAAAACTTTCAGTGCTACCTGCTCGTATGACTCTCTCCATTGTTCTATGAAGCAACTCCCTATTTCTAATATTTCTGAGAAATACTAAGGGATGGAGGGTGAACAATATAAGTTTCATTGTGTACCTCCTTCCTCCTCAGAAATCTCTTCCCCTTGCAGATCCAGGAGACACCTCACATAAGAGCTGGGTGTGATGCTGGTCCTATGGTTCAGAGTCACCAGTTTCCTGCACAAATGTGCATGTCTTTCATACTCTCTGAATGACCTGGAAGGGAGTCCACATACAAGCACTTGTTCATAAAGTCATCAGATATAAGCTTGAATAACAGTATGATCATGCCTGTTCTCCTTAATGTCAGATCATATGCCACAAATAAAATGCAGCACATGTTCTAATTGCTTCAGGTATGTTTGCTTGGATTATTGTGTCAGTCAGCTCTTTCTCTATAACACGCTGTTCTTGTCAAATGGGAAATCATAATAACTTTATAATCAAATGAAATTATATGCTGGGGAGTGTTTCTGATCTCTCTTCTGGGTCCTCATGGGTCCTGAGTGCGAATTCCTATGTTGTGTTTCTTTTTAAAAAAATATTTATTATTTGAGATAGAGAGAGCAAGAACGAGAGAGAGAGGGAGAGAGAGAGAGAGAAAGCATGCACATGCACGTGAGAGAGTATTAGCAGAGGAGAAGAGAAGCAGGCTCTCCACTGAGCAGGGAGCCTGACACAGGGCTCAGTCCCAGGACCCTGGGATCATGACCTGAGCCAAAATCAAGAGTCAGATGTTCAAATAACTGAACAACCCAGGTACCCCGTACATTTTTTTCTAAGAGTCATCCATAATGTTGTTTGTGGTTGCAGTGTTTTCTGTCTTCAGCCAATATGGCCTCTTATTACTACATTGCATATGTACGTTAGTCTTGCATTCATAGAAAAAATGATTTATCATGTGAATTACTTAAATTTAATTCCATTGTTCATATATCATAGTTAACATCTGGCTTTCTCACCCATAAAAGTGTATCTCCCACCCCTTTTATGTGAGAGTCAGCTACCTGTGCTCTAGATCCTATCCATAACCGTGTACATTTAGATTTGTTCCATTGAATAAATTACTGGAGTATAATTACACATAATAACTTGTATATGTGAAGTGCACACATTGGTGAATTAAAGGAGCCACACAAAAATTAAGAGTACATGTTGCAAGTTTCTATTTGTGTGTGATTTAAGAATGTACATAAATTTTAGCTGCTTTAGGAGGTAATTACTAAAAATTCAAGCATACTGAGCATTATTTTTCCTATTTCTGAAGGCAATGTGGGATTATTTTTTTAAAGATTTTATTTATTTGATAGAGATCACAAGTAGGCAGAGAGGCAAGCAGAGAGAGAGCAGGAAGCAGGCTCCCCGCTGAGCAGAGAGCCCAATGCAGGGCTCGATCCTAGGACACTGGGATCATGATGTGAGCAGAGGAAGGCAGAGGCTTTAACGCACTGAGCCACCCAGGTACCCCAGCAATGTGGGATTCTAAACATAATTTCATATAGACATTGTGGGGAATGAATAAAATATGTTGAACTTCCTTTTTACCTCAAAGAAAACATTTGAGGGTAATGGTTATGTCTTAGGCATGTGTGTTTCCATACATTTTCCTCCAAATAAGAACACTCACATGGGTACATACACAGATGCATTTATGGTTTCATCTTATGTTGATAGGAACCTTGAGAAGGTTGGAGAGGATAGCACTGAGAAAGAATGAACTGTTCAATTTATTTGAAATAAAAGGATGCAGATATACAGACAAAGATTTAAATTATAGGGGCTGACCTTAATTTTGATATGGATTCCTTTTCCTATGTCACTGTCTCAAAAACCTCATAGTCAGATGCTGCAAGAAATTTACTGTACCAGCTGATGGGGCAGAATATCTCCAAATCAATTCAAAATGTCCTTTCTACCAACTGTGGGTTTTTTATTGAAAATTGGCATTATCCAAGGGAAGCTGATGAAGGAATTGAGAGACCCAAACTCATTTTTCCTAAATAACATTATTGACTATGTCCATTTAAGATTCCTCCTGATGCTGTAAAATATCCCCACATTAGTTACTTAAAACAAACACATATGTGCTCTTAGAGTTCTGGAGTCAGAAGCTTGGAAGCCGTCTCATTGGTCTAATAGTAAGATGTCTGTAGCTGGAGTTCCTTCTTGAGGTTCAAGGGTGAATCTCTTTCCTTTCCAATTCCTGGAATTGCTGGACACCTGCACCAGTTACATGAATTCCAAGTAATTCATCCACCTTCAGATTCAGCAGGGAAGCATTTTCAGTCTCTCTGACAACATTTTTGTCTCTCTTGTCAGCATATACAGGACTGTTGTGATTACTTTCATCCTACCTGGACAATCATAGGTAATCTTTTTATTATTTATTTATTTATTCTTTACATTTATTTATTTTTTGTTATGTTCAGGTATCTTGCCTTTTTGATTTTTTCACATTACATAACACTGTTTCTTTTTATTCTTTTTTTTAATTTCTTTTCAACGTGACAGAATTCATAGTTTTTGCACCACACCCCATGCTCCATGCAATGTGTGCCCTCCATAATACTCACCACCTGGCTCTCCCAACCTCCCAACCCCGCCCCTTCAAAACCTTCAGGTTCCCTCCAATTTCCCTCAACTTCCTTCTCCTCTCCATCTCCCCATGTCCGCCGTGTTATTTGTTATGCTCCACAAATAAGTTAAACCATATTTTAATTGACTCTCTCTGCTTGGCTTATTTCACTCAGCATAATCTCTTCCAGGGGGAGTGATGAACCATGAGAGATTATGGACTCTCAAAAACAACCTGAGAGTTTTGAAGGGGCGGGGGATGGGAGGTTGGGGGAGCCAGGTGGTGGGGATTATGGAGGGCATGCATTGCATGGAGCACTGGGTGTGGTGCAAAAACTATGAATTCTGTTATGCTGAAAAGAAATAAAAATTTTAAAAAACCCTCAGATTGTTTTTCAGAGTCCACAGTCTCTCATGGTTCATCTCCCCCTCCAATTTCCCTCCACTCCCTTCTCCTCTCTATCTCCCGATGTCCTCCATGTTATTTGTTATGCTCCGAAAATAAGTGAAACCATATGATAATTGACTCTCTCTGCTTGACTTATTTCACTCAGCATAATCTCTTCCAGTCTCGACCATGTTGCTACAAAAGTTGGGTATTCATCCGTTCTGATGGCGGCATAATACTCCATAGTGTATATGGACCACATCTTCCTTATCCATTCTCCGTTGAAGGGCATCTTGGTTCTTTCCACAGTTTGGCGACTATGGCCATTGCTGATATAAACTTTGGGGTACAGATAGCCCTTCTTTTCACTACATCTGTATCTTTGGGGTAAATACCCAGTAGAGCAATTGCAGGGCCATAGGGAAGCTTTATTTTTAACTTCTTGAGGAATCTCCACACTGTTCTCCAGAGTGGCTGCACCAACTTGCATTCCTACCAACAGTGTAAGAGGATTCCCCTTTCTCCACATCCTTTCCAACATACGTTGCTTCCTGTCTTGTTAATTTTGGCCATCCTAACTGGTGTGAGGTGGTATCTCAATGTGGTTTTAATTTGAATCTCCCTGATGGCTAGTGGTGATGAACATTTTTTCATGTGTCTGATAGCCATTTGTATGTCTTCATTGGAGAAGTGTCTGTTCATATCTTCTGCCCATTTTTTGATGTGATTATCTGTTGTGTGTGTGTTGAGTTTGAGAAGTTCTTTATAGATCCTGGATATCAACCTTTGGTCTGTACTGTCATTTGCAAAGATCTTCTCCCATTCCGTGGGTTGCCTCTTTGTTTTGTTGACTGTTTCCTTTGCTGTGCAGAAGCTTTTGATCTTGATGAAGTCCCAAACATTCATTTTTGCTTTTGTTTCCTTTGCCTTTAGAGACATATCTTGAAAGATGTTGCTGTGGCTGATATCAAAGAGTTTACTGCCTATGTTCTCCTCTAGGATTCTGATGGATTCCTGTCTCACATTGAGGTCCTTTATCCATTTCGAGTTTATCTTTGTGTACGGTGTAAGAGAATGGTCGAGTTTCATTCTTCTACATATAGCTGTCCAATTTTCCAACATCTTTATTTTGTCTCTCTTGTCAGCATATACAGGACTGTTGGGATTACTTTCATCCTACCTGGACAATCATAGGTAATCTTTTTATTATTCATTTATTTAGTATTTATTTTTTGTTATGTTCAGGTATCTTGTCTTTTTGATTTTTTAAAATATTATTATTGTTTATTTTTAAAAATTTGAATTGAAGTATAATTAACAACAATATTTTATTAGTTTCAGTTACAATATAATGATTCAACAACTCTATGCATTTCTCAGTACTCATTAAAATAAGTATACTCTTTTTAAAGTTTTTATTTAAATTCCAGTTAGTTAACATACACTGTAATATTAGTTTCAGGTGGACAGTTTTGTGATTCAGCACTTCCATACATCACCCAGTGCTCATCACAGCAAGTGTCCTCCTTAATGTTCATCACTTATTTTACCCACCCCCTTGACCCTTCCCTTCTAGTAACCATCAGTTTGTTCTTTATGTTTAAGAGTCTGTTTCTGGGTTTGCCTCTCATTTTATTTTTCTTTTGTTCATTTGTGTAACTTCTTAAATTCCTCATATGAGTGAAATGCTATGGTATTTCTCTTTTTCTGACTGACAGATTTCATATAGCATAATATTCTCTAGCTTCATCCATGTCATTGCAAAAGGAAATATTTCATTCCTTTTGGTGACTGAGTAGTATTCCATTGTGTATGTCCACGTGTACGTGTGTGTGTGTGTGTGTGTGTGTGTGTGTGTATGCATTTTCTTTATCCATTTATCTGTCAGTGGACATATGGGATCTTTCCATAGTTTGGCTATTGTGGACATTGTTGCTATAAATGTTGAGGCGCATGTGTCCTTTTGGATTACCACATTTGTGTCTTAGGGTAAATACCTAGTAGTGCCATTGCTGGGTCATAGGGAAGCTCTATTTTTAACTTTTTGAGGAAACTCTATACTGTTTTCTAGAGTCGCTGTACCAGCTTGCATTCCCAACAGTGTAAGAGGGTTTCCCTTTCTCCACATCCTTGCTAACACTTGTTCCCTGTCTTGTTAATTTTAGCCATTCTGAATGGTATGAGGTGGTATCTCATTGTGGTTTTGATTTGTATTTCTCTGGTGTCAGGTGATGCTGAGCATTTTTTTCATGTGTCTGTTTGCCATTTAGATGTCTTCTTTGGAGAAGTGTCTGATAATGTATTCTGCCCATTTCTTGACGGAATTCTTTGTTTTTTGGGTGTTGAGTTTGACAACTCTTTATAGATTTTGGATACTAGCTCTTTATCTGACAGGATATTTACAAGTATCTTCTCCCATTCCATAGGTTGCCTTTTAGTTTTGTTGACTGCTTCCTTTGCTGTGCAGAAGATTTTATCTTGATGAAATCCCAAATGTTCATTCTTTTGTTTGTTTGTTTGTTTTCCTTGCCTTGGAGACAAGTCTAGCAAGAAGTTGCTGTGGCTGAGGTAAAAGAGGTTGCTGCCTGTGTTCTCTTCTAGGATTTTGATGGCTTTTGGTCTCACATTGAGTTCTTTCATCTATTTTGAGTTTATATGTTTATGGTGTCAGAAAGTTGCCCAGTTTCATTTTTCTGCATGTAGTTGTACAGTTTTCCCAGCACTATTTGTTGAAGAGATGGTCCTTTTTTTTTCCCATTGGATATTCTTTCCTGCTTTGTTGAAGACTAGTTGACCAAAGAGTTGAGGATCCATTTCTCGGTTCTCTTTTATGTTCCACTGATCTATGTGTCTGTTTTGGTGCCAGTTCCATAATAATCTTGATGATTATAGCTTTGTAATACAGCTTGACGCCTGGAGTTGTTATGCCACCACCTTTGGTTTTCTTTTTCAACATTCCCATGGCAATTTGGGGTATTTTCTGGTTCCATACAAATTTTGAATCATTTGTTCCAGCTCTTTGAAAAATGCTGAGGGTATTCTAATAGGGATTGCACTGAATGTGTGGACTGCTTTGGGTAGCATTGACATTTGAAGAGTATGCTGACTGTTCACTGGGGCATGGAGACAGGGGTAGGGAAAGAAGGGTAGAAGGGTTTTGTGCCCATGAATCTTTAGACAAGTTCTGTATGTGCATTTGAGTTAATTATTGCTATGTGTTGATGGATAAACAAGTTCTAATGCCCAAAGTATATTAAAAGTAGCGTTAGCAAAATAATCTCTTTATACATGCCCTTTTGTTAGTTTTTGGGAAGGACTGCTCTGTGATTGTCTGTTAATCAACTTGTTAGAGTGCCTGGATGGCTCAGTTAGTTGGGCTTCTGACTTCGGCTCAGGTCATGATCCCAGGGTCCTGGGATCAGGCCCCACTTCAGGCTCCTCACTCAGTGGGGAGCCTATGTCTCCCTCTGTCACTCCCACACCCGACTTGTGTTCTCTCTCTTTCTCATGCTCTCTTCCAGATTAAAAAATTAATAAATGAATTAAAATATTTTTAAAAATCCACCTCTTAGAGCTAGATGGAGTCCTATACTACATCACAAAAATGGTGGAGGGAACAGAGGAGGCATGCAGGCAAAGGCGTTTTGCTGATATTTCTACATCTAGAAGTCACTTTTAGGCTATAACCATAGGTCATGTGTGTTTTTATGAAGTACCTGTGTTTGTTGTGGACAAGTTATATTATTTTGTAACATCTAAGATTTTTGGATGTCCTCAGGTGACAATGTATGATAAAATGTACATCTAGTGAATTAAACAATTTATAAATTTCTTTTCATGATAATTGATTGGAAAGAAGCATTTTGGACATGGACTTATTAAGCTGTCTCTGAGAAATTTCAGGACTTATTAGGTTGGCAGCAAAGGGGCAAAAAGAAGTATAGAGGCAGAGATATATGTGGATGTGTTCATATTTACATTTTAATAATAGCTCTTAATGTGTATACACCTCTTTGTACTACAGAAATATATTAATTTAAGGAAACATACCTCCTTGCTAATATTTGAATAGTATAGGCTGGATAATGAATTATAAAATTCATAAATAATAATAAAAATAAAAAAATGAATTATAAAACTCATAAAATACCTAGGAATAAATCTAACTAGGAGGTTAAGGATCTCTACTCTGAAAACTAAAGAACACTTATGAAAGAAATTGAGGAAGAATCAAGGAAATGGAAAAACGTCCCATGCTCATGGATTGGAAGAACGCATATTGTTATAATGTCTTTATTCACTCATCTGTTAAAGAATATTTGGGCTGTTTCCATAATTTGGCTATTGTGGATAATGCTGCTATAAACATTGGGGTTCATGTATCCCTTTGAGTTAGTTTTTTCCCCCTTTGGGTAAATACATAGTAGTGCAGTTGGTGGGTCACAGGGAAGTTCTATTTTTAACTTTATGAGGAAACTCCATGTTGTTGTTTTCCAGAGTGGGTGTGCCAGTTTGCATTTCCACCTACAGTGCTCACGGGTTTCCCTTTCACTGCATCCTTGCCAATACCTGTTGTTTCTTGTGTTGGAAGGAGGCCAGAGGTATGAAAATTCCAGACTTCAAGTTATATTACAAAGCTATAGTGACCAAAACAGTATGGTCCTAGCACAAAAGTAGACACATAGATCAATGGAACAGAATAGGAAACCAAGAATGCACCCACAGCTACATGGTCAACTAATCTTTGACAAAGGAGGAAGAATAGCCAATAGAAAAAGACAGATTCTTCAAAACATGGTGTTGGGGAAATTGGAAAGCCACATGCAGAAAAATGAAACTTGACCACTTTCTGACAGTGTACACAAAAATAAACTCAAAATGGGGTGAAAGACCTAAGTGTCAGACAGTAATCCATCAAAATCCTAGAGAACACAGGCAGCAACCTCTTTATCATCAACCCTAACAACTTCTTACTAGATATGTCTCCTGAGTCAAGGGAGACAAAATAAAAAATTACCTATTTGGACTTCATGAAATAAACAAAGATAAATGTCCCTGTAATCCACTTTGTCTATCTCCCCCATCCCCCTGCACATCTCGTCTCTGGAAACCATTTGTTCTCCATATGTTATTTATTTACTTATTTAAAGTTCTTTTCAGTGTTCCAGAATTCATTGTTTATGCACCACAGCCAGTGCTCCATACAATACCTGCCCTCTATAATACCCACCACCAGGCTCACCCAACCTCTCACTCCTCTCCCCTCCAAAACCCTCAGTTTGTTTCTCAGAGTCCACAGTCTGTCATGGTTTATCTCCACCTCCAATTTCCCCCAACTCTCCTCTGTTCTCTATATTTAAGAAACTCTTTTGATTTTCTCTTTCTTTTTCCTGCTTGTTTGTTTTGTTTCCTAAATTCTACTTACTGTGAAACCATACGGTACTTGCCTTTCTCTGACTGTTTTATTTCACTTACCATTATACCCTCTAGGTCCATCCATGTTGTACAAATGGGAAGTTCTTATTCTTTTATTGTGACTGGATATGTATATCCCATTGTATATGTATGTATCACATCTCCTTTATCCATTCATCTGTTGATGGATACTTGCATTGCTTCAATATCTAGGATATGGTAAATAATGCTATGAAGAAACATACGGACTCTGAAAAACAACCTGAGGGTTTTGAAGGGGCTGGGAATGGGAGGTTGGGGGAGCCAGGTCGTGGGTATTGTGGAGGGCACGCATTGCATGGAGCATTGGGTGTGGTGCAAAAACTATCAATTCTGTTATGCTGAAAAGAAATTAAAAAAGTAAAAAGGTAACTTAAAAAAATAAAATAAAATTACAGATACATACTTACATGAATTTTATGTAAATGTTAAATTAAGCAAATTAAAGTATATCTTAATGACCCAAAAAAACTTAAGGGTGTATGTATCTTTTCCAATTATTTTTGTTTTCTCTGGGTAAGCATCTGGTAGCACAATTACAGGATCAAATGTTAATTGTATTTTTAATTAACACTGGCTCTGAGAAACAAACTGAGGGTTGTGGAAGGGAGGGAAGTGGGGCGTTGGATGAGCCTGGTGGTGGTTATTAAAGAGGTCATGTATTACATGGAGCACGGGGTGTGGTGCATAAACAATGAATCTAGGAACACTGAAAAAAAATAAAATAAAATAACAAAAAAACCCTCAAAAAACAAAAACAAAACACCCCCACTCTATTTCACAGTGGCTTCATCAATATGCATTTTTACCAACAGTTCACAAGGGTCCGAATTTGTCCAACCCTCGCTAATCTTTTTATCTGAAGGTACTTTGATTAGCAACCCTGTTCAATCTGTTACCTTAATTCTCCTTTTCTACAAACAATAACACGTGCACAAGTACCAGGGGTTAGGATGTGAATATATTTGAGAAGCTCTAATTCTTCTTTCTAAAAAGTTTTTTCATCAGAAGGGATGAATACCCAGAGGAGGAGATGAACCATGAGAGACTGTGGAATCTGAGAAACAAACTGAGGTTTTTATGTTTTTCCTTTAAAAAAATATATTTTTTCAGTGTTCCAAGATTCATTGTTTATGCACCACACCCAGTATTCCATGCAATACATGCCCTCCTTAGTACCCACCACCAGGCTCACCTAACCTCAGGCCCCTCCCCTCCAAAACCCTCCATTCATTTTTCAGAGTCCACAGTCTCTCATGGTTTGTCTCCCCCTCTGATTTCCTCCAATTCACTTTTCCTTTCCTTATCCTAATGTATTTCATGTTATTCCTTATGCTCTGAGTGAAATAAGTCAATCAGAGAGTCAATCATCAAATGGTTTCACAAACTGAGGTTTTTAGAGGGGAAGAGTTGAGAGGATGGATAAGCCTGATGGAGGGTATTAAGGAGGGCACATATTGCATGGAGCACTCAGTGTTACATGTAAACAATGAATCTTGGAACACTACATCAAAATCTAAGGATGTATTGTAAGGATGTAACGTACTAAAAAAAATTTTAAAAAAAGGTTTTTTCAGGAATGTATTAATTTGTGTCACTCAAGGACCTGTATATAAAAGAAACAAACAGGGGCGCCTGGGTGGCTCAGTGGGGTTAAAGCCTCTGCCTTCGGCTCGGGTCATGATCCCAGCGTCCTGGGATCAAGCCCCCATGGGACTCTCTGCTCAGCAGGGAGCCTGCTTCCTCCTCTCTCTCTCTGCCTGCCTTTCTGCCTACTTATGATCTCTGTCTGTCAAATAAATAAATAAATAAATAAAATCTTTAGTAAATAAATAAATAAATAAATGAAACAAACATAGAATTTACACAGCCTCTAGAATGAGTGAATACATGATTCCTTCAAATTTACATGCAACAATAATTTTTGGTGCAGATGACCTAAACCACCATATACCTAACTCTAACACAGGATCACAGCATTGCTAATAAGAGAGGGGTCCACAGGCCAGGACCCAAATATCAACAGGAAATGAAAGCTTGCCAGAAAGGCAGAATCTCTGGGCCACTCAGACCAGTGATCAGATTCTGCCTTTGTAGTGGGATCCGTGAGGATTCATGGACACCTCATAGATAATTTGAAGTTGGAGAAGTACTGGTCTAGAATGCTCCCTTTGACATTTGGGACAGTGTAATTCTATTTTTGGATGTGCTTTCTTGTGGATGTAAGTATTTAGAGCATGAGACATTACTAGACATTCCCAGAGAAAAATTCATTTCTGGTTAAGAACCACTGCCCCAGAGCTTGAGAACTAGAAGCATCCTGAGAGAATCACACTCAAGGCCCAGCACATACACAGATATTAACTTCAGGCAGATCACTACATGACGCCAAGTGCCATTTCTGCATGGAGAATGGAGTCAGGAATAACACGTTTACAAAAATTAAATCAAACTATACATCTAAGGTGCTCAGGACAGGTAATAGTACATACAGACACCTAAGTATATCTCTTATAATTAACAAACATTTATATCAAGATACTAAGTGACAGCTCTTAATTTGAGAAGTAGTGATTCCTTTTTTAAAAGATTTATTTATTTATTTTAGAGAGAGGGTGCTCACATGAATGGGGGGAGGAGCATAGGGAGAGAGAGAGAATCCTTAAGCTGACTCCCAGATGAGCACAGAGCCCAATGCTGGGCTCGAGCCCAGGACCCTGAGACTATGACCTGAGCCAAAATCAAGAGCTTGTTGCCTAACCAACTGAGGGACTCAGATGACCCAGAGTAAGAAATACTTAACTGTAGTGGCAAAAGTCTCTTGCAGCCAATGGATATGATAGTGGCCAAGGTTTATTATTAGAAAAACCCGCTTCTCCACTTTACTGAAAAGAGGAATCGACTCTGTCTGGAGATAGCAGGGCTGGGTCCCCACCACATGTCAATTATTTGAAGATAAGGAGACCTAATCCTGGCAGGTCCCTCAGTCATAGACAGGGATAAAATGATAATTTGGAGCTGAGATAAGATGCTAGGAGATCCACACATGAAAAAGGGGGCAAGTTCAAGGAAAGGGAATAAAAAACCCCAACTGGATTCACTATGTTTAAACAGATCTTTTGGTAACAGGGATTCATTGGAGAAATTCCCTTTGTGTGCTAGTTTTCCACTGGGAACCATGCTGGAGTCACAAGAGGGAAATGTGCCTAATGAGCAAATATAGGGATCTGTAAATACTTCAGTCCATCACCTTGTAAAACCTTGAATGGGAAGATCCATGCTTTCTGTCTGCTTGTTCCAAGTCCTAATTCTGGCTGGGGCCTGAAGCTTCACTCCTTCTTGCTGCCTCCACTGAGAACAGAGGTTTAGGCCCTATCATCTGCTGTCCATGGAGGAATTCAGACTCCCACAAGGACACCTTCCTGTCAGACACCACAGCCAGGTGAGTCCAACACCTCAGTGGACCATGGATGACAGGGTCAGAGAGAATAGAAGCCAAGAACATTGACCCATCATCACTTGAAAGCCAGTTCAACCTAGCTCAGAACAAGGGATTGCTGTACTTGTTTGTTTGATTAATTAATTAATTAATCTACTCCATGCTAATGTCCATTTCACAGAGTGACCTCTACTTACATTTCTGGCGGTCTTTCATATTCTTTTTCATTGAATTGCTATCATAGCAATGAAAGAAAAAGTAAGTTGAGATTGTTCAATTCAATGGTGTGCTCTAACTGGATGTGATTTTGTCCTCTTGGGCTCATTGATCACTGTCTGGAGCCACCTTTTCCTGTCACACAGGAAAGGAGTGCATGGAAGCCAGGGGTACAATAAAAACCCTGCAATGCTCAGGACACAGCCCACCCCAGGGCAGGCTCTGGGTAGACCCGCCATGGTACAGAGACAGAGAAGCCTTGAATTAAAGACTATCATTATTTGGGACACAATTGCCTTCAGGTTCTGCGTTCAACCTTGTAACACTTAACTTTCCCACCAGCAAAATCATAGTAATCTCTTGGCTACCAGTTTAAAAGTTCCAATCACAAAGAATGTAACAGCTCTGAAAGTTTCTTTCCCAGGCTGTTAGGTGAAAGGTATATTTCATCTCATTTTCTTAAATTATCTCTAGTTTCAGGAAACTACATGTATTTGATAACCATTTTAAGTTGACTTTATTATTAATTGCCATATACTACCCCCCCCCTTTTTAATGTTCAGAATTTCAAATTATTTCCTCAGATCATTGCTTCTCATTAACTTCTGGAGGTTTTTGCCCATAAATTTAAAATTTGTTTAAAATATATCTAACTTTTAAATTCTGATTTTCTTGCTTTATTAAAATGACTTTGGCCACCTTTAAATTTTACATGTAGTTTCCTTGATGTTCATCTAAATTGTATTGGTTGCTCTTACCCTGAGGTCATTATGTCACTGGTATTTTGTACAAAGCTGATTGGGGGGGTTTATTTCAGATTCTTCCAGATAGATGACCATTTATGCTGGATTTTATTTAGCAGTTTATCCTTTTACCAACTAAATTGAAACACAACTTTTCTTTATGGCAAATGTCCATATATTTGAGATTTAATTCCTGATCATTCAACAAATAATAACTGAGCATCTGCCATAGGCCAGAACATTATAGGAACATTCTATATTACATTCTTTTATTTCTAGATCTTTGACAGGTTAATTGAAATCTATGTTTGTTGAATTTTCTTGAAATTATTGAAGTTTCTTGAAATTATTGCTATTTTATATGCTGTTTCAGTTAGTGTTTGATTATTCCATATAATTTTGTTTATGACAATTGTTTTTGTTTTTATTTTTTTATTTCATTTCTTTTCAGGGTAACAGAATTCATAGTTTTACACCACACCCAGTGCTCCATGCAATGCGTGCCCTTCATAATACCCACCACCTGGCTTCCCCAATCCCCCACTCTCCGCCCCTTCAAACCCTCAGGTTGTTTTTCAGAGTCCATAGTCTCTCATGGTTCATCTCCCCCGCAATTTCCCTCAACTCCCTTCTCTCCATCTCCCCATGTCCTCCATGTTATTTGTTATGCTCCACAAATAAGTGAAACCATAGGATAATTGACTCTCTCTGCTTGACTTATTTCACTCAGCATAATCTCTTCAGTCCCGTACATGTTGCTACAAAAGTTGGGTATTCATCCTTTCTGATGGAGGCATAATACTCCATAGTGTATATGGACCACATATTCCTTATCCATTCTTCCGTTGAAGGGCATCTTGGTACTTTCCACAGTTTGGCGACCATGGCCATTGCTGCTATAAACATTGGGGTACAGATGTCCCTTCTTTTCACCACATCTGTATCTTGGGGTAAATACCCAGCAGCGCAATTGCAGGGTCATAGGGAAGCTCTATTTTTAACTTCTTGAGGAACCTCCACACTGTTCTCCAGAGTGGCTGCACCAACTTGTATTCCCACCAACAGTGTAAGAGGGTTCCCCTTTCTCCACATCCTCTCCAACACATGTTGTTTCCTGTCTTGCTAATTTTGGCCATTCTAACTGGTGTGAATTGGTATCTCAATGTGGTTTTCATTTGCATCTCCCTGATGGCTAGTGATGATGAGCATTTTTTCATGTGTCTGATAGCCATTTGTATGTCTTCATTGGAGAAGTGTCTGTTCATATGTTCTGCCCAATTTTTTAAATGATTATCAGTTTTGCATGTGTTGAGTTTGAGAGTTCTTTATAGATGCTGGATATCAACCTTTTGTCTGTACTGTCATTTGCAAAGATCTCCCATTCCGTGGGCTGCCTCTTTGTTTTGTTGACTGTTTCCTTTGCTGTGCAGAAGCTTTTATCTTGATGAAGTCCCAAAAGTTCATTTTTGCTTTTGTGTCCTTTGCGTTTGGAGACATATCTTGAGAGAAGTGGCTGTGGCTGATATCAAAGAGGTTACTGCCTATGTTCTCCTCTAGGATTCTGATGGATTCCTGTCTCACGTTGAGGTTCTTTATTCATTCTGAGTTTATCTTTGTGTATGGTGTAAGAGAATGGTCCAGTTTCATTCTTCTACATATAGCTGTCCTATTTTCCCAGCATCATTTATTGAAGAGACTGTCTTTTATCCACTGTATATTTTTTCCTGCTTTGTCAAAGATTATTTGACCATAGAGTTGAGGGTCCATATCTGGGCTCTCTACTTTGTTCCATTGATCTATGTGTCTGTTTTGATGACAATACCATGCTGTCTTGGTGATCACAGCTTTGTAGTAAAGCTTGAAATTAGGTAATGAGATGCCACCAGTTTATTTTTGTTTTTCAACATTTCCTTAGCAATTTGGGGTCTCTTCTGATTCCATACAAATTTTAGGATTATTTGCTCCAGCTCTTTGAAAAATACCAGTGGAATTTTGATGGGAATGGCATTAAAAGTATAGATTGTTCTAGGTAGTATAGACATTTTAACAATGTTTATTCTTCCGATCCAGGAACATGGAATGGTTTCCACCTTTTTATGTATTCTTCAATTACTTTCATGAGTGTTCTGTAGTTCCTAGAGTACAGATCCATTACCTCTTTGGTTAGGTTTATTCCCAGGTATCTTATGGATCTTCATGCTATAGTAATTGGAATCTATTCTCTAATTTCCCTTTCTGAATTTTCATTGTTAGTGTATAAGAAAGCCACTGATTTCTGTACATTGACTTTGTATCCTGCCACGTTACTGAATTGCTGTATGAGTTCTAGTAGTTTGGGGGTGGAGTATTTTGGGTTTTCTATATAAAGTATCATGTCATCTGTGAAGAGAGAGGGTTTGACTTCTTCCTTGCCAATTTGGATACCTTTTATTTCTCATTGTTGTCTTATTGCTGTTGCTAAGACTTCTAATACTATGTTGAACAAGAGTGGTGAGAGTGGGCATCCTTGTCGTGTTCCTGATCTCCACAGGAAGGCTGTGAGCTTCTTCCCACTTAGGATGATGTTTGCTGTGGGTCTTTCATAGGTAGATTTTATGAAGTTCAGGAATGTTCCCTCTATCCCTATACTTTGAAGCGTTTTAATCAGGAACGGATGCTGGATTTTCTCAAATGCTTTTCCTGAATCAAGTGAGAGGACCATGTGGTTCTTCTCTCTTCTCTTATTGATTTGTTCTGTCACATTGATTGACTTGCAAAAGTTGAAACACACTTGAAAGCCAGGGATGAATCCGAACTGGTCATGGTGGATGATCTTTTTAATGTGCTGTTGGATCCTGTTTGCTAGGATCTTGTTGAGAATCTTAGCATCCATATTCATCAGTGATATTGGTCTCAAATTCTCCTTCTGGTGTGGTCTTTGCCTGGTTTGGGGATCAGGGTAATGCTGGCTTCATAAAAAGAGTTTGGAAGTTTTCCTTCTGCTTCAATTTTTTGAAACAGCTTCAGGAGAATAGGTGTTATTTCTTCTTTGAAAGTTTGGTAGAATTCCCCAGGGATTCCGTTAGGTCCTGGGCTCTTGTTTTTTGGGACGTTTTTGATCACTGCTTCAATCTCGTTACTAGATATCGGTCTGTTCAGCTTGTCAATTTCTTCCTGGTTCAATTTTGGGAGTTTATAGTTTTCCAGGAATGCATCCATTTTATCTAGGTTGCTTAACTTATTGGCATATAACTGTTGATAATAGCTTCTGATGATTGTTTCTACTTCCTTGGTGTTAGTTGTGATCTCTCCCTTTCATTCATAATTTATTAGTTTGAGCTTTCTCTCTTTTCTTTTGAATTAGTGTGGCCAATGGTTTGTTGATCTTTTCGATTCTTTCAAAAAATAAGCTTCTAGTTTCATTGATACATTTTACTGTTTCTCTGGTTTCTACCTCATTCATCTCTGCTCTAACCTTGATTATTTCCCTTCTTGTGCATGGAGTTGGTTTAATTTGTTGTTGATTCTCCAGTTCTTTAAGGTGTAGAGACAGCTGTTGTATTCTCGATTTTTCAATTTTTTTGAGGGAGGCTTGGATGGCTATGTATTTCCCCCTTAAGACCTCCTTTGCTGTGTCCCATAGGTTTTCGACTGACATGTCTTCATTCTCATTGGTTTCCATGAATTGTTTAAGTTCTTCTTTGATCTCCTGGTTGATCCAAGCATTCTTAAGCAAGGTGGTGTTCAGTTTTCAGGTGTTTGAATTCCTTCCAAACTTTTCCTTCTGGTTGAGCTCCATTTTCAATGCATTGTAATCTGAGAATATGCAGGGAATTATCTCAATCTTTTGGTATCGGCTGAGTCCTGATTTGTGACCCAGTATCTGGTCTATTCTGGAAAAGGTTCCATGTGCCCTTGAGAAGAATGAGTAGTCTGTTGTTTTAGGGTGGGATGTTCTGTATATATCTATGAGGTCCATCTGGTCCAATGTGTCATTCAATGCTTTTGTTTCTTTATTGATTTTCTGCATGGATGAGCTGTCTATTACTGAGAGAGACGTGTTAAGGTCTCCTATTATCAATGTATTCATATCAATATGACTCTTTATCTTGATTAATAGTTTTCTTATGTAATTGGCTGCTCCCATATTAGGGGCATAGATATTTACAATTGTTAGATCATCTCTGTGAATAGTTCCTTTAAGAATGATGTCGTGTCCTTCTGTATCTCTGACTACAGTCTTTAGTTTAAAATTAATTTATCTGATATGAGAATCGCTACCCCAGCCTTCTTTTGAGGCACGCTGGCATGAAAGATATTTGTCCATCCCTCACTTTCAATCTGGGTGTATCCTTAGGTTCAAAATGGGTCTCCTGTAGACAACATATGGATGGTTCCTTTTGTTTTATCCAAACTACAACCCTGTGTCATTTTATGGGCGCATTTAGGTCATTCACATTAAGAGTGATTATCGATAGATATGTTTTTTATTGACATCGTGTTACCTTTGAAGTCTTTCTTTCTGTAGATTGTCTCTATATTTCTGTACAATGATATTCTTGGGGTTTTTCCTCTTTTATAGAACCCCCCTTAATATTGCCTGCAATGTTGGCTTGGTGTTTGCAAACTCTTTTAAGCTTTGCCTGTCTTGGAAACTCTTTATCTCTCCATCCATTTCGAATGTCAGTCTTTCTGGATAAAGTATTCTTGGCTGCATGTTCTTCTCATTTAGTGTGCTGAATATATCTTGCCAGCCCTTTCTGGCTTGCCAGGTTGCTGTGGACAGGTCTGGAGTTATTCTGATGGGCTTTCCTCTGTAGGTAAGGAGCTTCTTTGTCCTAGCTGCCTTCAAGAGAGTTTCTCTAGAATTATAATTCCTCATTCTTACTATCAGGTGTCTCGAATTGTTTTGAGAATCTAAAATCTTGGGGGAAGGGGCCGTTCTGCCTCTAGTACATGAACCCTGTTTCCATTTGCGATATTTGGGAAACTTTCAAGAAGAACGTGTTTGACAATATCATCTAGACTTCTTTCTTTTTCCTCCCCTTCAGGTATTCCAATAATTCTGATGTTGGAATATTTCATGGCATCATTTATTTCCCTGATTATGTTTTCGTGGCTTCTAAGCTGTTTGTTCCAGGCTTCCTCCTGATCCTTTCTCTCTGTTTGTCCTCCAGATAACTAATTCTATCTTCTGTCTCAGTTACCCTAGCTTTTAGAGAATTTAGGTTAGATTGGAACTCATTGAGAGCCTTGTGAACATCATCCCTGGTGGCTTTCAGTTCTGCCCTAATATTGTGAACATCATCCCTGGTGGCTTTCAGTTCTGCCCTAATCAATTCCGTTTGGTCGTCCATGGCTTTCTCCAACCTAGCTATTGCCTGGATAATTGTTAGCCTGAATTCCCTTTCTGACATAATGTCTATGTTGGTAGCCATTAGCTCTGTTGAAGAGGGCCCATCCTCTGAATTTTTCTTCTGCTGGGCATTCCTCCTCGTAGTCATTTTGGTGAGATAAGACTGAATGGTTGTAGCTGGATGTATCAACCTTGGTGCAGTGAAGGTGCACCCTGGAATGCTTCTGAACAATCAAGAATCCCTACCCAAATGAAAGAAAAAAGAAAGCGAGAAAGCAGAAAAAAAGAGAGCAAGAGAGAGAGACAGGAAAATGAAAGAATAATGAAAGAGAAGAGTCAGCCCAAATGGGCCCCAAGGTAAGGTTTGTGAAGTATACAAACAAATACAGACAAACAAAAAAGACTAGTAAAAGTATATGACAAGAGAAGAAAAAAATATACATATATATGTAGAAGCAAAACAAAGAAAGAAAAAGACCAAAAAAAAAAAAAAAAAAAAAAAAAAAAAAAAAAAAAAAAAAAAAAAAAAAAAAAAAAAAAAAAAAAAAAAAAAAAAAAAAAAAAAAAAAAAAAAAAAAAAAAAAAAAAAAGAACCTCGTCAAAAAGAACCCTAAGAATAAGATTTATTTACTACCAGTACAAACACAAATATACAAAAATACTGGTAGAAGAAAAAGATGGGAGAGTGGTTGTAAATTCTCAGTGTGGGCGAGGAAGGTTATTTTGATTCTTCCTGGATATATCTTGATATCTTTTTTAAAGGACATAACTTTCCTAAGATAACAGGGGATTAAAAATTGGTTTACCTATAGGGGTAGCATTGATTGGGGAAAGGGGATTACCTTGAAGTTTAACTCTATATGAATATTAGCAAATAAAAGAAAAGAATGATCTAAACTAAAGTGAAATTTAAAAACAAAATTTAAAAAAATAGAAAAGCAAAAGAAAAACATGGGTATATATATCAAAAAGTTCAGATTAAAAGGTTATTATGGAATTTGATGTACTGGACATCTCAGTCTGATGGTAATAGGCTAAAAAATTCTTATAAAAAATAAAAAAAAAAAGATTTAAAAAGTAAAAAATGAACCAGAGTAGTGGGAACGAATTAAAAATTAAATGTTGTATCTATGAAGTAGCCCTGATTGTTCACTTCTCGGCAGGTTGGCTTTCTGGGGGAGGGGACTGCTGCGTGGGTTTTCAGGAAGTTTTTCCTGAGTTAAGTCCTCCCACCCCCCTCCATGGGGTGGACTCTGAGGAAACCGGGCCTTCAGGCTTTTGTTCTCTGGAGGTTTTTATGTCTGTTCCTTTGTTTTCTCTCCCTCCTTGGCAGCTCCCGATGGTTCTTGGAGGTTTAGAGGAAAGCAATCTGCACCCAGACCTCCCTCCCAGAGAGAAGGCTCATTCCATTCCCCTCTGGGTGCTGCAAAGCATGTTCCCAGCTGCAATCTCTGGGGACACCTGTATGTCCTGCTTGTACTCAAAACCACAACAGGGACAGCTGTCTGGGTAGCTCCAAACCGCCAGAGAGGTTCCCAGCAGCGATCACACCTTGCAATTTTCCCGCTGGCCAGGGCTGGGATCGCTCAGACTTTCCGGGTCCTAGAGCCCCAGGCTGGTGCCCGTGCGTGCCTCTCTCAGGGGAGGGGGTGGATCGCGTCTCAGGCTCTGCTAGCGCGGCATGACGCACTTGTGGGGACTGCAAAAAGGCTGTTTCTGTCCCGTGAGTGTCCCAGCCCCTGCTACACACCAAGAGCCCCTAGGAGGTTTCCTCGTGCTTCAGGGACCAAGACCTGGTTTCTCTGCTGCACTCTTTCTGGCTCAGCGCCAGGGGTGTCTGTCCTCCGTGGGGGACTTCAGCCCCTTTCCCTAACCATTCCAATTCCCACAATTTCCCCCTGTGATCCTTTGCTCTTTTTGAGTGCTTTCTATCAGACTTCAAGTTAATGCTTGTCCCCAGTCATAGGACACTCTCGTATTGGGGTATTACTTTCCAATGGGTCTCCTCTGGTGGCTCCCTCCCCCTTTTGTTTATCTTCCGATACCAGTCTGGCGTTCCCACTCCACTTTACCTGCCCACTGGCGTCTTCTGCCCCCGTAGAGATCCTGACATGTAGAATTCTGATCTCAGGCTGATATCATGGGTGATCGGAGTTCCTTGGTAGGTAATCAGCTCACTTTAGGGGACAGGTTGAACCAGCACTTCCTCCTACCTCCCTGCCATCTTGTCGCCCCTCCATAAGAGAAGGGAAGCTCTATTTTTAACTTCTTGAGGAATCTCCACACTGTTCTCCAGAGTGGCTGCACTAACTTGCATTCCCACCAACAGTGTAAGAGGGTTCCCCTTTCTCCACATCCTCTCCAACACACGTTGTTTCCTGTCTTGCTAGTTTTGGCCATTCTAACTGGTGTGCAGTGGTATCGCCTGTTTAAGTTAGTGTTTGATTTTTCCATGTAATTTTGTTTATGACAATTGTTTTTGTTTTTAAATATTCATGTTTTTAAGAGTTTATTCAAATTCCAGTAATAGTATCTACAGTGTGATATTAATTTCAGATGTACAACTTAGTGATTCAAAACTTCCATACATCATTCGTTTCTCATAGGACAAATGCACTTCTTTGTCCCCATCAACTATTTCCCCCATACCCCACCCCTCCCTCTGGTAACCATCAGTTTGTTTCCTATATTTGAGGATCTTTTTCTTGGGGGGGGCACCTGGGTGGCTCAGGCAGTTAAGTGTCTCACTCTTGATTTCAGCTCAGGTCATGATCTCAGGGTGGTGAGATGAGTCTATCATTGGGTTCTGTGCTAGGCATGGAGCCTGGTTAAGATTCTATCCCACTACTTCTCTCCACCCACACTCTACCTCTGTCTTTTATATTTTTAAAAAGAGTCTGTTTCTTGGTTTGCCCCTTCCTTCCTTCTTTCCTTCCTTCCTTCCTTCCTTCCTTTTTATTTGATCAACAATTATGAATGACAAAAACACTCAGAAATGGACATGATTAAATATCTGGTGAGAGGTTACAATATAATTGGCAACAAAATCTCCTTATTTCAGAGACACATAATGTTTTAATTATTAGAATATTAAATGATGATCTTATACCAAAACATGTTAAAACTTTTGTAAAAGTTTTTAAGGAATTGTGTACCATTTTTAGAATAGTTATAGCAGTTATCCAAACAACATAACCTTTGGATTATTTTTTTCTTTTATTTTACTTTTATTTATTACTTTTATTTTTATTATTTTTTAAATTTCTTTTCAGTGTAACAGAATTCGTTGTTTTTGCACCACACCCAGTGCTCCATGCAACGCGTGCCCTCCATAATACCCACTACCTGGCTCCTTCAAAAAATTCAGGTTGTTTTTCAGAGTCCATAGTCTCTCATGGTTCATCTTTCCCTCCAATTTCCCTCAACTCCCTTCTCCTTTCCATCTCCCCATGTCCTCCGTGTTATTTGTTATGCTCCGCAAATAAGTGAAACCATATGATAATTGACTCTCTTGACTTGACTTATTTCACTCAGCATAATCTCTTCCAGCCCCGTCCATGTTGCTACAAAAGTGAGGTATTCATCCTTTCTGATGGAGACATAATACTCCATAGTGTATATGGACCACATCTTCCTTATCCATTTGTCCGTGGAAGGGCATCTTGGTTCTTTCCACAGTTTGGCGAAAGGGGAACCCTCTTACACTGTTGGTGGGAATGCAAATTGGTGCAGTCACTCTGAAGAACAGTGTGGAGATTCCTCAAGAAGTTAAAAATAGAGCTTCCCTATGACCCTGCCATTGCACTACTGGGTATTTACCCCAAAGATACAGATGTGGTGAAAAGAGGAAAAGTTTTCTAACCTTTCACCATTGAATATCATGTTATTGTGCTCTTGTCATATATGGTCCTCTTTAATGATGAAGTATGTTCTTCCTATGTTGAAGGGTTTTTTTTAAATCATGAAAGGATTTTGTTGTTTTGTGTAAAGATATTTCTGCATGTATTGTGATGGTTATATGATAGCTGTCTTTCATTCTTTTATTGGGGTGTATCACATTTATTGATTTGATTGTGTTCAACCATCCTTGTATTCTATGACATACAATTCCTTCAATGTGCTGTTTAATTCAGTTTGCTAATATTTTTCTGAAAAAGTATTGTGTGTGCTCATCAGGAATATTGTTCTATGGTTTTCTTTTCTTTTCTTTTCTTTCTTTTTTCTTTTTTTTTTTTTTTTTTTTTTTTTTTTTTTTTTTTTTTTTTTTTTTTTTTTTTTTTTTTTTTTTTTTTTTTTTTTTTTTTTTTTTTTTTTTTTTTTTTTTTTTTTTTTTTTTTTTTTTTTTTTTTTTTTTTTTTTTTTTTTTTTTTTTTGGTACTGATCTTCCCTGACTTTGGTGTCAGGGCAATGTTGGTTTTGTAAAATTTAGGTTGAGAATGTGCCCTCCTCTATAAGTTTCTGGAAGGGTTTGTGAAGGATTGTCATTAATTCTTCTTTAAAGGATTAGTAGAATTCACCTGTGAAGCTCTCTGGTCCTGGGCTTTTCTTTTGGGGGGGAGACTTTTGACTATTGATTTAATCGCCTTACTCATTATTGTTTTGTTCGTATTTCCTATTTCTGCCTGATTTTGTCATGGTAGGTTTTACAGTTCTAAGGATTTAACCTTGTCTTCGAGGTTGTCCAATTTGTTTGAGTGAAAGTCTTCATAGTGGTCTCCTATGATTCTTTTTGTTTTTATGGTATTGGTTGTAGGGTGTCATTTTTTTGCTGCAGATTTTATTTATTTTTTCTTCCCCTCTACCACTGTTTTCCTTTTCTCCAAGAAAAGCTTTGTCAGTTTTGCTTAGCTTTCCAAAAAATTGACCCTAACTCTGTTAGTCTTTTCTATCGTTTTTCTGGTATGTGTATATATATATATATATATATGCACATATATATATATATATATCTCATGTGATACACATGAGATATATATATATATATCATGTGTATTTCCTTTGATATTTGTTATTTCTTTTCCTCTGGTGCTTTGGACTTAGTTTGTTATTTTTTTTAAGTCTTTGAATCATAAAACGAGGTTATTTACTTAAAGTCTTTTATTTTCCTTATTGTAGGTATTTATTGCTCTAAACTTTCCTCTGTTTTTGGAACATTTCATAAGTTTTGATAGGCTGTGTTTCCATTTTCATTTGAGTTAAGATTTTATTTTATTATTTATATTTTCATATTTATATTTATGATAATATATTTATATTATTTGTATTTTATATTTATTTTTTAAAATTTAATTTAATTTTATTTAATTCTATTATGTTAGTCACTATACAGTATGTCATTAGTTTTTGATGTAGTGTTGCATGATTTGTTGTTTGTGTATAACACCCAGTGCTCCAGGCAATAAGTTCCTTCCTTAATACCCATCACTGGACTAACCCATCCCTCGAGCCCCTCCCCTCTGAAACCCTCAATTTGTTTCTTGGAGTCCATAGTCTTTCATGGTTCATCTCCCACTCTAATCTCCCCCCTTCATTTTTCCCTTCCTTCTCCTAATATCCTCCATGCCACTCCTTATGCTCCACAAATAAGTGAAACCATATGATAACTGTCTTTATGTGCTTGACTTATTTCACTTAGCATAATCTCCTCCAGTTTCATCCATGTTGATGCAAATGGTGGGTATTCATCCTTTCTGATGGCTAAGTAAAAAATAGAAACATGAAAACTTCAAAACTCATTATATGAGGTTTTAGCATTTCAGCATTACCTTGATCCCAAACCAGGCAAAGACCCCATCAATAAGGAGAATTACAGACAAATATCCTTGATGAATATGGATGCCAAAATTCTCAACAAGATTCTAGTTAATAGGACTCAATAGTACATTAAAAGGATTATTATCATCACGACCAGGTGGGATTTATTTCTTGGATGTATGTTTGGTTCAACATTTGCAAATCAGTCAATGTGATAGAACACATTAATAAGAGAAGAGGCAAGAACCATATGGTCCTCTCAATTGATGCAGAAAAAGCATTTGACAAAATATAGCATCTTGTCCTGATTAAGACTCTTCAGCGTGTGGGGCTAGAAGGAACATTCCTCAATTTTATAAAAACCATCCATGAAAAGCCCGCAGCAAATAACATTCTCAGTGGGGAAAAGCTGATTCAAGATTTTAAAATTAGCGTTTTGGTTTCCTCTTTCACCCATCAGCCTTTCATTGTTGGCATGTTTTAAAATATGACATACTTGAAAATATCTCAGATATCTGTGCCCTTAAATTCATTGCAGCATTATTCACAATAGCCAAGACATGGAAACAGCCCACTATCCATCGACAGATGAATTAATAATGATGGCATACCTGTATAATGGAATTCAGCAATAAAAAAAGAAGACATTCTGTCCATTGCTAAAACATGAATGGACCCCCAAAGGCACTATGCTCAGTGAAACAATCAAACAGAGAAAGACAAATAGTGTATGATCTCACTTATACATGAAATACAAAAATCTGAGCTCAAAAAAACAGAGAGTAAGTTAATGTTTGCCAGTGGCTGGGGTTTGGGAAAATAAGAAGATATTGGTGAAAGCCTATAAAAATTCAGTTACAAGGTGAATGAGTTCTGGGAATGTAATGTACAACATGCTCATCATGTTTACCTATAACGTGTTGAAGACTTGAGTGTTTCTAAGAATACATAGTAAATGTTCTGACAATAACAAAAAAATGGTAACTATGTGAAGCGATGGATGTATTCACTAAACTATCATGGTGATCACTTCACTATGTATATGTATGTGTAATCACCAAGTTGTATGCTTAAACTTCCACAATTTTATATGCCAATTATATTTCAATAAAACTGGAAAAATGAAGAAAAATATTCTTATATCTCTGACTTCTATTTGCATTTCAAATGTCACTTCCTTCAGGCAGAATTCTTCCCATTAAAAAAAATTAAAAATACACTACCAGAATGAAAATCATTATGAATATATAACTGGGAAGATCAATCAAGAGGAAAACAGTATCTACATAAGGATGCCTTGAAGATAGCATTAGGGATGCAACTGTTCTTATTCCCATTAATCACTGAGTTACATACAAGGAACCTGCTCTCTGCAGCATCTTGAAAGAAAATATTTTATTTTTTGATATTTTCTTAGACTAAGAATGGTGATCATTAAGCAAGTCATGGCAAGAAATATTTACCTTTGGAGGAAAGCCTGACCTTGAGGAGTAGAATTTCCATAACTGCACAGTAGACACATAATTCAGTCTCACTGTCTTCTATGAGATCATTCCACTGCTGAAGGAAATGGAAATGAAAGCATTCAAATTGAAATTTACACCAGTGGTAGACTGTTTGCTGAGATGGCCAAAATCCCCATCTTTCTCCATAGTCACGTCCATGACAATGTGTGCAGCATCTTCCTTCAGGTGATGGAGACACTTTCTCCACCTTTGATCTGGACTGGATTAGGATTTTTTATTTGCTCTCTCCAGCATGATACAATGGGAATGACAGTGGACCTTAGAGCGCTGGTGCATTTCTCTGTTCTGTCTTGGAACTCGGCTTCCAAAAAGTGAATAATGCCAGGTGAGCTTCCAGAGGAAGTGAGGACATGTGGATCAGAGCCCAGTTGTCCAAGCCTAGGCCACCCTGGATCAGCCATAGCTAGCTAGAGAAACCCCAATAATATTAGAATACCCTAAAGAGATCAGCAGAACCCCCTCAGCTGACACACGGTAGACTCAAGGCTTTTGAGAGATTGACAGAGATTAGAAGAACTCATCACCATACAATTCCACTCGATACTAAAGACATTATACCAAGTCATTTGCTTTCATGATGACTTGCTATGCAGCAACATTTTGATCATTCTGTTATTCAATTTTGCTTTGGATAAGTGTTAAGAAGTGACTTTAGAGGCACCTGGGTTGCTGTCAGTTGAGTGTCCACTCTTGGTTTTGACTCAGATCATGATCTCAGGTTTGTGGGTTCAAGCCTGGATGTTCCATGATTAGCCAGGAATCTGCTTGAGATTCTCTTTCCCTCTCCCTCTGCCTTTCCCCCTCCCCCCAACTATTGTTCTTTCTCTCTCAAATAAATAAATAAATAAATAAATCTTAAACAACAACAAAAAAGCGACTATAATGGGGAACCTTATTCAGGTACCAAGTAGAGTATAAAAATACATGCATTTATGTGGAGAAGAAAGGTTGACTACAATCATGTAACTAGGCATGAACTCATGCTCTCTGTTTCCTGCACAGACACCTTTTTTTTTTTTTCTTTAGACCAATGAGACTCATTTTCAGCTTTGACGTCCAGGATGGGAAGAGTGCAAATTTGCTTCTTTTAAAACTTCAGTGTGTAAATTGGGGACAGCAGCAATAGGAAGGTGACAAAAATATTTCTCCAATAAAATTTTCATTGAAGAAACTTAATTTAAGCCTCTCAAATCACTCACTTAGTTTCCTTGGGTAAGGACATTTTGTGTTGAAACCCTACATTAAGTAGAAGAAAAATATAATGTCAGTTTGGAGATATTCAGCCCATTTAGTTGGTACAGACAAGATTTCCTTGAATAAATGTCAATATGGTTCTATCTTTGATGCCTCTGGGCATTAAAATGGGAAAACCAATTAGTTGCTAAAATTAAGGCCACCTGTTCTACTCTAAAATTTTTTTGTCTAAATGTCTACATTCCCAGAATTTCATGTGAATGAAACTGTTCATTCTTTTAATTTCT
This sequence comes from Mellivora capensis, assembly GCA_004024625.1. NCBI lineage: Eukaryota > Metazoa > Chordata > Mammalia > Carnivora > Mustelidae > Mellivora > Mellivora capensis. The sequence goes on from PISX010010320.1 coordinate 40,845, forward strand.
TTATCCTCCAAGTTTCTCTCAAGTTTTCTTTCAACACATAGTTTATAATGAGTCATAATGAGGGTTATGAGTCTTGTGACTGTACATATATTTATATGAGTGTGTGTGTTTGAAAGAAAATATATATAACTGCACATACATTTACATACACACAATCCTCAATCTTGAACATTCTTTGACCCAACAAAGGATTTCCACACATTTCATCTTTCCTCACAGCATCACTGAAGTTATATTTATGATTCTACATTTCCTTCAGAAGGAAACGAATGCTGGAGGGTTTCTCCCTAACATTCACATAAATAAACAGAACTTGCCATGGGCCCTCTGGAGTTCTATGGAAATGGAACCAGGCAGAGTGTACCCATATTTTTCAATGACTCAAGTCTTAAAATTGTATACTTTAAATATGTAAAGTATATCACATGTAACAGTGTTCCAATAAAATAAATATAATATTTATTTATAATAAATACTTATATTTAATTAATTAATTTTACATTAAATACAATATTGAATTAAGTTAATTAACTATAATAAAACTATAAATAATAAATATTTATAATAAAATAAATAGAATTTAAAATGTTCATATGTGGATATTAAAATAATGGAATTAAATTAAGACAATTCATATTTGATAAGATAATTTTTGTACACTAGAAGATTAGCCTACATATATAAAAGGAACAAAATGACATAAATTGGTTCAAGACAAAAAGCCATATACCTTACAAATGAGCCTCAGAAACACAATGTAGAGATTTCCTCATGACTGAGGACTCACGAGGAGCTCTGCTGAAATCAAAACAACTACCTATAATACAATACCTTCAATAATAAAGACATTATACGAATCCATTTTATTTTAGGATGCTTTCTATGCAGCAATGGCTCACTGGTACAGTAATCAAATCAGGCAGAAAAGACGGCATTTGTAATAATATGATCCTTTTATTCTAGGCATTCATTCTGATAATTGAAGGTAGCCTACATGACTACTCTGTTCTTGAAGTTCATTTCATGTGAGTATAAAAAATGACTCCATTGGGTGTGCCTGGGTGGCTCAGAGAGTTAAGCACCTGCCTTCACCTAAAGTCATGATCTCCAGATCCTGGGATCAAGGCCCACATTGGGCTCCCTACTCAGTGGGAAGTGTGCTTCTTCCTCTACCTCTGCCTCTCCCCATTCTTGTGTTCTCTCTGTCTCTCTCAAATGAATAAATAAAATATATTTTTAAAAAATGACTCCATTGAAGCCCTTTTGAGGTAATATGGAAGGGTGAGAAGGACATGTATGTGTGTCCATAACATGTGACTCTGAATCACATAACTCGACAGGATACCAAGCTTGCTGCTGAGTCATCCTGTGATTATAAGGATCATATATGGTGATGATACTGATATAGTTCATTCACTACTCCTTTAGTAGTTATGGCAAAATTTCAAAGAATAGGAGGTATTTCATTTTGAGAAATGGAAGGAATCATATTTGTATGTAGCACTGGAAATTTTCAATCAGAAATGAGAATAATAAAAAAAAAAGAAATGAGAATAATTTAATTAAATTCCAAACATGCCACCAGTCTTTCATCTTAGTGAATATACCTTACAAATGGACCCTGATATTCCATAATTCAGTGAGTAGAGTGCCTGAGAAAGAAATATTTTGCACAGAAACAAATATATGATTTAATATTTTGCTTCATCATCCTTAAAATCAAGTGAGAGTCTAAGACCATATTATATCAATCAGTATTTTCTGTATTTGTCTTTCTGTGTAGATTCCATTTGGATACATGTGTTCTATTGTTATTTCTTCAAGCAGAGACTATGGTGGGCATGGTGGATACAAGCTGTGTAACAACAGGATCCTAATATGTAGAAAAATCTCCATGATGAGCTACAACCACCAGTATGTCAAAGTCTGAATTCTCAGGAGGAGCAATTAAGGTAGAGATGTGCAAAGGAATGAAGTTCACAAAAGTGAAGCCCAGAAGTTTCAGATTTTTCTCTGTTATAAACTTACATAAATAGCTGTGGTGGCCAAGAGTAGATTTCTTGTAGGAGTAGTATGTCAAACAACATAAATAATACTCACTATGATGTATTTTATTTAAGAAGAAATTACCTTAACAAATCCATGTAGTCCTTTAAATAAGTGATAATTTCCAAATATTTCAAATCCAAAGTTAGGATTACCATTGAAATTAAGAAGGGAGTTGAGGGAAATTGGAGGGGGAGATGAACCATGAGAGACTATGGACTCTGAAAAACAATCTGAGGGAGGGGAATGGGAGGTTGGAGGAGTCTGGTGGTGAGTATTATGGAGGGCACATATTGCATGGAGCACTGGGTGTGGTGTATAAACAATGAAATCTGTTACACTGAAAAGAAATTAAATAAAAAATGTTTTTAAAAAAAGAAAGTAAGAAAATGACAATGGAAAATCTCTTGTATATCAGAGATATCACAAAGCTTAATAATGAAATTTACATAAATCATAGAGAGGCAACATAAAAAAAGAAATTCCCAGAAAAAAAATTAGAGAAGGCATGTTCCACTTCCAAAATATGAAAAAAAAGTCAACAATTGGCTCAGGCTATGCGCTTATTGATCCTGCACACTTTTTTGTACCCAGGACAATTGGTCTTTAGACCTGCCCTCCCAGAGACTCTCATCAGAGCCTCCTTTATGTCTTTGTTCCATAGGCTGTAGATGAAGGGGTTCAGCATGGGCATGGACACAGCGTTCATCACTGAGGCTACTGCACTTGAGTGGGAGCTCTGAGTAGTGGCAGAGCTGAGGTACACTCCTAAGCTGGTACAATAAAATACGGAGATAACTGAGAGGTGTGACACACAGGTGGGAAATGCTTTATACTTTACCTGAGCTGATGAGATCCCATATATGGAGGAAATTATCTTACATTAATAATAAATGATCCAAGCGAAGGAACAACATAGCTGCAAAATATATCACCATGTTATTGAGAAATGTGTCAGAACACGCAAATTGTATCATCTGCTTGAGTTCACAGAAAAAGTGGGGGATTTTTAAGACTCTACAGAAGGACAGCTGTAACACCATTGAGGTTTGTAACATGGAATGTGAGACACTCAGGAACCAGGACACCAGAACCAGCAGTCCACAGAACCTGCAGTTCATGATGATAGTGTAGTTTAGTGGGTGATAGATGGCCACAAAGTGGCCATAAGCCATCACAGTCAAGAGAAAGTTGTCTAATCCTGCAGAGAGAATGAAAAAAATACATCTGGCTGAGGCAGGCTTTATAAGTGATCACTTTGCTCTGAGTCTGGACGTTCCACAGCATCTTGGAGGTGGTGATGAAGGTGAAACAGATGTTGAAGGTAGCCTACATGACTACTCTGTTCTTGAAGTTCATTTCATGTGAGTATAAAAAATGACTCCATTGGGTGTGCCTGGGTGGCTCAGAGAGTTAAGCACCTGCCTTCACCTAAAGTCATGATCTCCAGATCCTGGAGAAGGACAGGTTGAAGAGGAAGAAGTCCATGGGTGTGTGGATGTGGGAGTCAGAGTTGACAGGCAGAATGATGAGCAGGTTTCCAAACACAGTGATCAGGTACATGAAGAGGAAAAGCCCAAAAATGAGGGGCTGCAGTTCTGGTTCTTCTGATAATCCCAAAAGAAGAAACTGAAATTCCTGTATAGTTTCCTGATCCATGTGGTGGAGTTGACTACCAGCACAGGGGAAAGTAAAAGGACAAATTTTCACACAAATGCACTTTGCTCGGATTCTGGAAGTGCTACAATGTATATTTTCCAGTCACGAAACTAATTTAAATATTTTTAATTGATCTGGGCACTTTGAGGTGATCCCCATGTCCTCTCTGATTAGCAATTTCCATCCCAACAACGTACATATCCCCAAAGGATTAGTCATTGTGCAGTTTTAAATAGAGGTTATTTTGTTCATTCTGGAATTTATAGAGTGTTGACCTGTTTTGAAAATTCCTGGTGACAAAGTAGATGGTGCTGAGAAGCAAAAGTCCCTACAATTCAATGATGGTGATAGGATAGAAGCAGATATAAAGACTAAATAATCCCAAGATGGGGACAAATACTATGAAGAAACAGAAACAGCTTAAAACAGAGAGTGGGTGGGGTGTTAGGTTGTGTGTTCAGTCAAGATTGGATGAGAATGTATCATTTGAACAAAGACCTCAAAGAGCAGAGGGTGAAAGACGGGAAGTGTTCCTGGAAGAGGGAACAGCTGGTGCAAAGCCCAGGAGGATGTCCTTCTGTCAGAAAATCAAGGCTCAGAAAGAAGCCAGTGTGTTGAGGGGAATGGACAAGAAGGAGCGTGATGAGAGGTGGTGGCAGTGAATTTCTTAGAGCCATGTGGCTTCATAGCTGCTTAAATTTCAAGACACAGGGAGTTCTTTGTCCACACTATGTACTTCTTGCACTTTATGTTTCTCATTGTAATAGCATCCAGTCAATTGAACATTCCTCCTTAGTATCATCTGTTGGTTGAATTTGGGCTGTGTATTATAAGGGTCACCTTGAAATAATGGGACCTAAGGAAGGCACATATTGCAAGGAGCACTGGGTGTGGTGCATAAACAACGAATCTTAGAACACTGAAAAAAAAAGAAATAGAGGGTTCTATGTATTCCTGCTCTGAGGACTGTTCTCACCCATAAATCTCACACGGGAGCACACACAGGTGCACACACACACACACAGAGTCACATACACAAAACACAGCATACCATGTCCTCTTGTGATGTGTTACTCTATGTCCTTCTCACCTATCCCCAGCCTACCCCAATGCACTATCTAGGACATGAATACATACACATCATATTACCTTTCCCATTAGGAAAGTAGAAATAGTACCCAGAAATCCCTATTTGTAGCTTCCCAAAGATAAATCATATTGTGATTTCATTTTGGAATGTCCACTTTCTAACCTGTGTGTAAGGAAACATAAACAATTGTGTTCAATAAGTGAAGAGACAGAGAGAGAGAGAGAAAGAGGGGGAGAGGGAAAAATGAAATGGACATAAAGAGTAAAATGTTCTAATAAGCTCAGCTGTCCTAAAAGACTGTTAAGAAAGCTTCCTTGATGCTGCTGGCACGCAATCCTGGTTTTATCCCATTTGTACCCAGCAAAATTAATAAAAAAGCAAAAATAAATTGTCCAAAAGACAAAAGTAGTGACATCTTTATGATGTAAAACACCTTACAGATTGAACATCACAAAAGAAAAAGTAAGGAGAATAAACCAACACTTCACAAAATTTGGCGTTTTTATTATCAGATAGCAGACAGCAGAAGACTTGTTTTCCTGTGCCTGTTCCATGTTTATTAGGCCAGTTGGTTTTTGTTTGGTCCAATAGATGATGAGGAGAGCCCCTTTATCACTTTTCTTAAATGACACCATTTGTTGTTGTTGTTGTTGTTGTTGTTGTTGTTGTTTGTCATTATTAGCCTTTGGGATTTAGTCATTTTCTTGACAATTCCAATGAGCACAACTATTCCTGGTTCTGTTCCTTGTCCACCATTCAAAGGCCTCCCCAGACTCTGTGAAATCCTACACACCCCTAGACAATCTATTCTCTTATTGAGAATACTCCTAATGTTGACTAATTGGAGGACATTATCTTGGACTCACACTCATCTCACTGTGCTTTTTCTGTTCTGATGTAAGGATCAAAGGAACAGGGACTTCATCTGTACTGCTCATCTTTTTCTTTATGGGTGTGAATGTATATGCACTTATATAGAAACAAATTCAAGAAAATGAGGCATTATGAAATACCAAAAATACAAAAGTATTTTTTGAAATACAAAAATATTTTTTCATATTTCAAAAAAATATAAAATACAGGAGACAAACAGAGGTTAAAGAGCAGTTTCAGTACAACAGTATTCAATAACATTGAAGGGAGTTTAGAGAACTATCTGAAACAGTATCTACAGAAGCAGTAATTCCACAAAATCAACATGGACAAATAATAAAATTCCCCAAGATCTTGAAATGAAAGTGTATAATATATGAAGTTCTGTGGAAAGAGCCAAGATGGTCTTCAAAAGATGAATGGATAAAGAAGATATAGTCCATATATTCCATGGAATATTATGCCTCCATCAGAAAGGATGAATACTCAACTTTCATATCAATGTGGACCGGATTGGAAGAGATTTTGCTGAGTGAAACAAGTCAAGCAGAAAGAGTCAGTTATCAGATGGTTTCACTTACTTGTGGAGCATAAGGAATAACATGGAGGACATTAGGAAAAAGAAAGGAAAAGTGAATTGTGGGAAATTGGAGGGGGAGATGAAGCATGAGAGACTGTGGACTCTGAGAAACAAACTGAAGGTTTTGGAAGGGAGGGGTTGGGGAGATGGGTGAGCTTGGTGGTGGAGGACACATATTGCATGGAGCACTAGGCATGGTGCACAAACAATGAATCTTGGAACACTGAGAAAATAACATAAAAAAAGAAATTTCTGGCACAAAGAAGATGCTCCTTTAGTATGCCTCATTATAGAATTAGGTCTCATTATATATGGATATTTACTTTTGTTAATTTATTTTTATGCTCTTTTAAAAATATATTTTCTTTTTTAATTTAAATTCAATTAGCCAATGTTTAGTACATCATAGTTTTTGATGTAATATTCAATGATTCATTAGGTGCATATAACACCCAGTGCTCATCACATCATGCACCCTCCTTCATGCTTATCACCTGGTTAGCCCATCTGCCCACCCACTTCCCCTTATGCAACCCTCAGTTTGTTTTCTGGAGTCAAGTCTCATATGGTTTGCCTCCCTCTCTGATTTCTTCCTCTTTAGTTTTCCTCCCTTCCCCTACTGTCCTCTGCAGTATTTCCTATGCTCCACACATGAGTGAAACCATATGATAATTGTCTTTCTCTGATTGACTTATTTCACCTAGCATAATACCCTCTAGCTCTATCCGTATCGATGTTAGTGATAGATATTCATCTTTTCTGATGGCATCATAATATTCCATTATATATATGAACATCTTTATCCACTTATCTGTTGAAGAACATCTCGGTTCTTTCCACAGTTTTTAAAAAATATTTTATTTATTTGAGAGAGAGAGAGAATAAGCAGGCAGAGGGAAAAGGAGAAGCAGGTTTCCCACTAAGTAATGAGCCTGATGCAGTACTCAATCCCAGGACCCTGGGATCATGACCTGAGACAAAGACAGCTGCTTAGCTGACTGAGCCACCCAGGTGCCCTTTTTTCCACAGTTTAACTATTGTGGACATTGCTTCTATGAACATTGGTGCATTAGTTCCCCTTCTTTTCACTAAATCTGTATCTTTGGGGTCAATACCTGGTAGTGCAATTACTGGGTCATAGGGTAGCTCTATTTTTAACATCTTGAGGAACCTCCATACTGCTTTTCAGATTGTCTGCACCAGCTTGCATTCCCAATCACAGTGTATATATGGATATTTAATATATGACAAATTTGTATTTCAATTTAGTTGGAAAAGATTGAATTATTGATGGAAGTTGGTACAAAATTGTTTTCCAGGTGGAAGGGAGTGCAGTGGTTCCTTATCTCACACATCTCACAAAAATCAAAAGGAATAAACTCTCAGTTTAGGAGTAACCATTCCATTTTATTTATTTTTTAAAAGATTTTATTTATTTGACAGACAGAGATCACAAGTAGTTAGAGAGGCAGACAGAGAGGAGGAAGCAGACTCCCCACTGAGAAGAATGCCTGATGTGGGGCTTGATCCCAGGACCCTGAGATCATGATCTGAGCTGAAGGCAGAGGCTTTAACCCACTGAACCACCCAGGAACCCCTAACCATTCCATTTTAGATACACATAGAAACCTACATTTAAAACCCAGAGGTGGGCAAGCCACCATAATTAAGTCTGAAACCTTAGAAGTAAGATGATAGATGTATTTAACTAAAGAAAATTTAAAACTGTTTTATAGTAAAAAAAAAAATACCTAACTTAAAGTCATTAGAGAAACTGATTCACAATGATTATTTGGAAGGCTGATAATTATAGATAAATAGGCATATACTATGTGAACATATAATTTAATAAGAAAAGAAAAAAAAAGATCATCAGAAGTTTAAATGGCAAATGGCATAGCCACACCATTTAATGTCATGCAGGTATTGAAATAATGAATGAGCATTATAACAGTTGAGTAGGGGAATGTGAATACAGTACTCCTGAGTCAGAAGGATTGAGGGAGAAAAACTAGAAAAAAAAGGTTGTGCTAGAACATAATGAGTACTGACAATATGCATAGGTGTCTTTTCACACAGCCAGTTGAAAGTGCATGAATGTGTAAGTGTGTGTAGCATAGAATAATTTATTTTTTTAAAAAGATTTTAAATATTTATTTGTTGGGGAGAGGAGAGCACAAGCAGGGGAAGCTGCAGGCAGAGGGAGAAGCAGACTCCTGGCTGAGCAGGAGCCCGACGTGGGATTTGATCCCAGGACCCCAGGATCATGACCTGAGCCAAAAGCATGCTCAACCAACTGAGCCAGTCAGGCGTCCCTAGGAAAGAATAGTTTTAAAAGAAATGAAGCCTTTTGTAAGAAAGAACAGTAAAAATGCATTAAGTTTAATTAGAGTGGCACAAAACAATTGTCTGAAAAGAAATTGAGATTATGCTGAGTGAAATAAGTCAAGCAGAGAAAGTCAATTATCATATGGTTTCACTTACTTGTGGAGCATAAGGAATAACACAGAGGACATTGGGAGAAGGAGAGGAGAAGGGAGTTGCGGGAAATTGGGGGGGGAGAAGAACCATGAGAGACTGTGGACCCTGAGAAACAAACTGAAGGTTTTGGAGGGCAGAGGGGTGGGGTTTGGGGGAGCCAGGTGGTGGGTATTAAGGAGGGCACGTATTGCATGGAGCAATGGGCGTGGTGCATAAACAATGAATCTTGGAACACCGAAAAAATAAAATAAAGTTTAAATTTTAAAAAATGTATATGCTTATCATGATATAAATGTATAGAAGTGTTGGATCACTATATTGTACACCTGAAACTATTATAATGTGGTATGTTAATTATACCAAATTTTTTTAAAAAATTCCAAAGGGGGGAATAGAAAAGAAATTGAAAGAGAATGCAAGACCAAATTCTGAACAAAAAGATTGAAAAGTGTAATAATTTAATGAAATTGACATGGGTCCAAATACAAATTAGATTACCAAAGACTTGGGAATAAAATAATTTGAAAAAGCTTTTTGATATGGAGAGAAGCACTATCTAAAGTTTAAGTATCATCTCACATAGAGATATATGGGGAAAGTATGTTTATGGAAAGTAAAGCTGATTCTTGGTCAAGTGTAAAGGATACCTTCCATGTGATGGCATATCTATTTTAAAAATAGATTCAATAATAAAAGGTCACAATAGGGAATACAGAGATGTGAACACTAGTTGAAATATGTATAGTGGGCAATTTGTAAACAAGTTTGAAGGACATTCACTTCCATTTTTTGGAAAGTAGGCATTCACAAGTGAAGAGTATTAAGGTGACAGTCAATTCTAGAAAAGTAGTGGATGGAATATATTATTACTAATGGACAGATTTTACCACAAGAAACTCATACAGTCTCGCATATTCTGCACAAATATGTCTACACATATATAAAAAAGAAAAATGGCAAGTAGGTAAGTTGGTGAGATAAACAGCAATTCTTTGCTTGAAAAAACATAATTAAAAAATGGGAATAAAACCACTCTGAACCACTCTACAAACCCCAAGGACTCCCACAGATAAATTTCAACAGAGAATGTGAGTGGCTAGCCAAGCCAGACCACATTCAGGCTCATAGGTAATCAAGTAGTAGGAAAGGAAGCTCATTAACGTGCCCCTTTTCACATAATATATTTAAAAAAAATTGTTTAAATACTCAAGAGAGAGAAAATACTGTGATATGTATGTTTGATGTACTGGTCTTGCAAGGATGTACTTGTGAGAATTCTTTCATCTGGATTTTCTCCTCCATATGGAATTGTAGTCTAATATATCCCATTTTAAACTTGAACAGACATGGCCTCATTTCACTGTATATCTCTCCACAGCTAATACATGACTTTTCTACTCTGGTTAAGTACAAAAATCTTTGGTCTCATGTTCTTCTTTTATGCTTCCTATCCCCTGTCTAATTGGGTTTCTATTATTATCACTTAGTAGTTAATTTTGAACCTTGCATTTCCTAGTTCAATATACACTTCTACTTTAGCATCATAAATACATAAATGAATCAATCAACAAATTTCTTAATCAAGCCAGAAAACAGCCACAGCAAACTCTCAGCTCTGGGCTAGGCTGGATTGGCCCTCAGATAACCTCAGGTAAATGCTCTTGACTTTTATTGTCTTGACCTTCTCCTTCCCTGTCCCTGCTGGCTGGTAAAACTCATCTAGATAGGGTCTCCGAGAGGAAGGTCTCTACATGGAAATCAGAATACCTGTCTAGTTGATAGATGATGGAGGATGAAGCTCTGTCCCCAGACAAGAGAGCAGGATCAGTGCCCTATCCAGACTTAAGACTGCACAAGAAAAGACTAGGTCTTGTCCAGTCCGAGGTTGCCCATGCTGTGGGACTTCAGCAGAGGAGGTATTTACAGCTTCTTTGGTCTTCTCATTAGGCACATTTCTCTTGCTCCTCTCACCTTTAGGCATATGATATTCCTATGGGACACTAGTGAGGACAGAAAGAAGATGTTTTTGTTTTTGTTTTTTTAATTTCTGATGGTAGGAGACTGGCTGATAAGCTGGGTGAGGTCAGTTTTTCTTACTCTTTTTCTGTGACTTCTGACTTTCAGAACTAACTCTAAACTCCCAGCACCTTATCCCACTCCCAAGTGAACATCTTCTCTTTCTTAATTTGCTTTAATCATTTAATTTAAATTCAATTAGCCAACATATAGTACATCATTTGTTTTTGTTTTTAATTTAATTTTATTTTTTCAGTGTTCCAAGATTCATTGTTTGTGCATGGCACCCAATACTCCATGCAATAGGTGCTTTCCTTAATACCCAACACTAAGCTTAAATTCCACATAGGAGTGAAATATAGTATTTTTCTTTCTATGACTGACATTTCATTTAGCATAATACCTTCTAGTTCCAACTATATTGTTGCAAATGGCAAGATTTCATTCTTTAATGGCTGAGTAATATTCCATTGTGTATATATACCACATCTTTATCAATTCACCAGTTGATGAACATTTGGGCTCTTTCCATATTTTGGCTATTGATGATAGTGCTGCTATAAACATTAGGGTGTGTTTATTTATTTTATACAAGGACAATTGAGTGGGATAAAATAATACACCTTTGGAAAAAACTTTTTTTTTAAGAGAGAGAGAGAGCTTGTGGGAGCCAGAGGGAGGGGCAGAGAGGGAGAGAGAAAATCTTAAGAAAACTTCATGCCAGTCTAAGCCTGATGATTTACAGACATGTACCCCTGGGGCTAATAATACATTATATGTTAATTTAAATAAATAAATAGAAAAAAAAGAAAACCTCATGCCCATTATGATGTCTGATGCAGGATTCAATCTCAGGACACTGAGATCATGACCTGAGCCCAAATCAAGAGTCAGATGTTTAACTGTCTAGGCCACCCAAGTACCCTGAAAAAGACTTTCTGGTATGCAGAATAAGAGCCTCCTGAAGTCATCCACATTCTAATCACTAGAAACTTTGAATATGTTATTTTTTATAGGAAGAGGAATTTAAGGTAGCAAATGGAATAATGCTGCTAATTCACAGACCTTAAACTAAAATTGGCCAAGATAATGCATTTGGAACTAATATAATCATCATGGTCCTCTGAATGTGGGAGAGGAAGGCAGAATAGTTGGATCAGAGAGATGTGAAGATATCACATTGCTGGCTTTGAAGATGAAGAAAGGGTAATGAGCCAAAGAATGCTTGTTGTCACTAGAAATTACAATAGAAAGGAAAGCAAAATTTTTCCTGGAGCATCCAGAAGGAACGAGGCCCCGCAGACATCTTGATTTTAGCCCACTGAGACTTATTTCAGGCTTCTCATCTCCAAAACTGTAAAAGCAAAAATTTGTTTCTTGGGCCTCTAGTGTGGTAATTTGTTACAGCAGAAATAAGAATGAAATACAGATATTTATCCAATAAAATTGTTTTAGAGGAAAGCAAATTTTGGTCTCCGAATTAATTCATTTCTCTTCTCTTGAGTAAGGACATTTTGTGTTGAAATTCAAGCTTAACTGAAAACAACAACAACAACAAAATAAATTCAGTTTGAGCTTCTACTCCATTGCTTAAGGGGAATGGTAGAAGTTAATTCCCCATTGCTAAAATATAAATGTGACTTATTTATTTGTTTGTTGGTTTGCTTAATAAGTAATCTCTATGTCCAATGTGGGGCTTGATTTAACACTCTGAGATTAAAAATTGCATGCTCCACATACTGAGCCAGCCAGGGGCCCTGTGACTTCAGATTTAAATATAAATTCTGACTTTGAGCCCTTTGTGCATTCACATTAGAAAAAGGGATTTATTACTAAACTTACATTCACCAGGGGACTGAGTGGTAAAGTGGGTTAAGTATCATACTCTTAGTTTTGGCTCAGATCATAATCTCAGGTGGTGGGATTGAGCCCCACATAGGGCTTTGTGCAACAGGGCATCTTCTTAAGGTTCTCTCTCCCTCTCCTTCTGTCCCATACCATTAGTGCTTTCTCTCTCTCTCTCTCTCTCTCTCTCTCTCTCTCAATTAAAAATATCTTTAAAAAAATAAGTTAGGCCATTCTTCTTTAAGTCTTTCTGTCTAAATTTCTACAACATGTTAATTCATGCTAATTTAAATACTCACTCTTGATTTCTATCCTCTCCAAATTTCGTTCAAATATCCTTTCAACATAAAGGAGGGTATTACTGAGTGTGTGTTGTACATAAATGTGTAAAGGTGTATTTATATGAAATAATGTACAAATGCACACATACATGTATGTACATGCCCTCCTCACATATGAAAGACTGAGTAGACTCACCAACTATTTCCAAACACTATACCTATTCCCAGCAATATCCGCCTGAATTAGGTCTATTAACTCACATCACCATCAGAAATAAGGAAACAATATGACTCTTTATCTTGATTAATAGTTTTCTTATGTAATTGGCTGCTCTCATATTGGGGGCATAGATATTTACAATTGTTAGATCATCTTGGTGGATAGTCCCTTTAAGAATGATGTAGTGTCCTTCTATATCTCAGACTACAGTCTTTAGTTTAAAATCTAGTTTATCTGATATGAGAATCGCTACCCCGGCCTTCTTTTGAGGCCCATTGGCATGAAAGATGTTTCTCCATCCCTTCACTTTCAATCTGGGTGTATCCTTAGGTTCAAAATGGGTCTCCTGTAGACAACGTATGGATGGGTCCTGTCGTTTTATCCTATCTGCAACCCTGTGTTGTTTTATGGGCGCATTTAGGGCATTCACATTGAGAGTGATTATCAATAGATATGTTTTTATTGACATCGTGTTACCTTTGAAGTCTTTCTTTCTGTAGATTGTCTCTATATTTCTGTACAATGATATTCTTGAGGTTTTTCCTCTTTTATAGAACCGCCCTTAATATTTCCTGCAATGTCGGCTTGGTGTTTGTCAAACTCTCTCTCTTTGCAGATGACATAATACTTTATATAGAAAACCCAAAAGACTCCACCCCCAAACTACTAGAACTCATACAGCAATTCAGTAACGTGGCAGGATACAAAATCAATGTACAGAAATCAGTGGCTTTCTTATACACTAACAATGAAAATACAGAAAGGGAAATTAGAGAATCGATTCCGTTTACTATAGCACCAAGAACCATAAGATACCTTGGAATAAACCTAACCAAAGAGGTAAAGGATCTGTACTTGAGGAACTACAGAAAACTCATGAAAGAAATTGAAGAAGACGTAAAAAGATGGAAGACCATTCCATGTTCTTGGATCGGAAGAATAAACATTGTTAAAATGTCTATACTACCTAGAGTGTGGGAGGTTGGGGGAGCCTGGTGGTGGGTATTATGGAGGACACGCATTGCATGGAGCACTGGGTGTGGTTTAAAGCTATGAATTCTGTTACGCTGAAAAGAATAAAAAAATTTTAAAAAAAGAAAACGAAAATGCGATTAAAAACAAAGAAATAAGGAAACAGAGGATTCTAGTTTATGGCATTTTTTACAATTATGTAACAATATTTTAAAACGTTTGTGCACTTTCTTGACCTATATATAAGTGGACTTAAGGAGTATCCACTCTTATTTTTTGTACAATTCCTCGAATCCAGAAAATTCTGCATTTTAAATCTGTTTTGTTTATTTTGTGTCATGGTATTTCAAGAAATTGTTTAAAATTAAAAAAAAACTGTTATAACTAATCAATGATGCTGCAGTTCATAAAGTCAATATATAAAAATTGATTGCATCTCTATACACTAATAACAAATAATTGGAAAGAAAAAACAAGAAAACGATCCCATTTACCACTGCAACAACTAGAATAAAATACCCAAAAATAAAATTAACTAAGGACACAAAATGACACAAAAATTGTACACTGAAAACTCTTAGATATTGATGGAAAAAACTGAAGATGACACAAATAAATAGAAAGATATGACATGCTCATTGATTGGAAGAATTAATATATTAAAATGTCCATACTACCTAAAGCAATCTGGGGATTCAGTGCAATCCTTATCGAAATTCCAATGCCATTTTTTACAGAGATAGAATAAAAACTCCCACAAAGTTTATGGAATCACAAAGACCCTGAATATCCAAAAGCAATCATAGAAAGAAGAGAAAAGCTGGAGGCACCATACCCCTTGATTTTGCAGTATATTATAAAATTATGGTAATCAAGAGTATGATAATGGCATAAAAACACACAAATCAAGGGAACAGAATAGAGAACCCAGAATATCCCACAGATTTGTGGCTATTTAGGTTACAACAAAAGAGGCAAGAATATACAACAAGGAAAGAATAGTCTCTTCAATAAATGGCATTGAGTAAACTGGACAGCCATATGCAAAAGAACGGAACAGGTGAAAAGAAGGGCTATCTTTACCCCAATGTTTATAGCAGCAATGGCCACAGTCGCCAAACTGTGGAAAGAACCAAGATGCCCTTCAACGGACAGATGGATAAGGAAGATGTGGTCCATATACACTATGGAGTATTATGCCTCCATCAAAAAGGATGAATACCCAACTTTTGTAGCAACATGGACGGGACTGGAAGAGATTATGCTGAGTGACATAAGTCAAGCAGAGAGAGTCAATTATCATATGGTTTCACTTATTTACAGAGCATAACAAATAACACGGAAGACATGGGGAGGTGGAGAGGAGAAGGGAGTTGAGGGAAATTGGGGGGTGGGGAGAGATGAACCATGAGAGACTATGGACTCTGCAAAACAACCTGAGGGTTTTGAAGTGGCGGGGGGTAGGAGGTTGGGGGAGCCAGGTGGTGGGTATTATGGAGGGCATGCATTGCATGGTGCACTGGGTGTGGTGCAAAAACTATGAATTCTGTTATGCTGAAAAGAAATGAAATAAAAAATTTAATTAAAAAAAGAATGAAACAGGACCACTATCTATACCAGAGGCAAAATTAACTCAAAATGGATTAAAGACTTGAGTGTAGGACCTGAAGTCATAAAAGGCTGGAAGAAAACATATTGTTCTTGGCAATGAGTTTTAGAATATCCCACCAAAAGCAAGGCAACAAAAGCAAAAATAAACAGATCTACTTCAAACTAAAGACTTCCACACACCAAAGGAAACCATCAACAAAATGAAAAGTCAACTTCCTAAATGGCAGAGAATATCTGCAAATCACATATCTGATAAGGGGTAAATATTCCAAAGAACTCATATAAAGAACTCATACAACTCAATAGCAACAAAACAAACAAACATCTGACTAAACAATGGGCAGAGGATCTGAATAGACATGTTGCCAAAGAAGACATACAGATGGCCATGAAAGTACATGAAAAGATTCTCAACATCACTACTAATCATGGAAATGAAAATTAGAACCACAATTAGATATCACCTCGCTCCTCTTGAAATGTTCAGTATCAAAAAGAAAAGAAACAGCAAGTGCGGGTGGGATGTGGAGAAAATTGAATCCTGTGCTTTGTTGGTGAAAATGGAAATTTCAGCCACTGTTGAAACAGTGTAGAAGTTTCTTGAAACGTTAAAAATAGAACCATATGATACATCAATTCCACTTGTGAGCATTTATCTGAAGAAAACAATAACCCACATTCAAAAAGGTATGCACACCTCCATATCATGGCAGCATAATTATAATAGCCCAAACATGGGAACGACCTAGACGTTCATCAGTGGATGAATGGATAAAGTAAGTGTGCTGTACTAGGTGATGTATGGAAGCATTGAATCACTATATTGTACACCTGAAAGTAATGGAACACTGTATGTTAATTATACTGGAATTAAAATAAAACATAAAAGAAATTGTACTTTCTCTCTCTCTCTCTCTCTCTCTCTATATATATATATATATATATATATATGTAGATAGATATAGATAGATAGATAGATAGATAGATAGATATAGATATAGATAGATATGGCTATCTCCAAATTTCTTTCAAATGTCCTTTCAACATAAAGATAGATATAGCTATCTATCTATATCTATCTATCTATCTATCTATCTATCAAATATATGTAATGGTATATAATTTACTCATTCAAATGAAGGGGATCTTGGCATTTGTGACAGCATGGATGGACCCTGAGATCATAATGCTCAATAAAATAAGTCGGACAGAGGAATATAAGTACTATGATTTCACTTATATGTGGAATCTTAAAAACAGGACAAAACCAAACCAAGCTTGTGGATATGTAGAACAGATTGGCAGTAGACAGAGCTAGAGGGTGGGGTGTGAGTGAAATGGGCAAAAGTGTCAAAAGCTTCAAATTTCCAGTTATAAAATGAATAAGTTATAGGGATGTCATGTCCAGCACGGTGACTCTAGCCAACAAAAGAGTATTGTAGATTTGAAAGTAGCTAGGAGAGGGAATCTTGACCATTGTCATGAGGAAAAAAGTTCATAACTATATATTGTGATGGATTTAACTGAACTTACTCTGATCACTTCACAATATATACAAATATTGAAACATTCCTTTGTATACCTGAAATTAATGTAATGTGATGTCAGTTATATGTTAACAACATCAATAACAATAATAATAGTGACAAAGGACAGTTCATTCATAACATCAGCTCAAGGCTAAGTCACAAGTACTGTAGGCCCAGGTGAGTGTCACAAGCATTCTTAGCCAATACCATCACTATCTACAGGCTGAGGCTTAAAGGGAATGAAGATATAGTCTATGTAATCAGAAGAGCAGTTAAGGAATAAAAAAGAATGACAACAGACTCAACATGAAAACTGTGATTTTGTGTTTTCCTCTATGATGAAATTATATAAATGTCTTTAGATGCCAAGTGTAGTTTTATCTATATGAATAAGAGAAATCATGATTATTCCTTTGGGAAGACATAAGGAAATTTTACTTGGCATAATATACCTCATTTGAAAAGAAATCATTTTTGAGGTATCAAAGTGGTCCTGTAAATGATACGGAAGTTTTTAAATATTTCTGAATCAGGGTTGGGAAGAACTGTGGGAATGTGTGAAAAAGGACAAAGGGAAAAACTGTATGTATATGGAACAATGCAGAAAGATTAGTAAACAGAATTTTCTGAAATTGTATAGAGAAGCTGAATTTTTTAAAATTTTATTTTATTTAAATTCAATTTAGTTAACATATAATGTATTATTGGTTTCAGAGGTAGAGATCAGTGATTCATCAGTTGCATATAACACCCAGCGCTCATTATATCACATACCCTCCTTAATGCCCATCCCCCTGTTACCCCATCCCCCCACCCACCTCCAGTCCAGCAACTGTCAGTGTTTCCTATAGTTAAGAGTCTCTCATGTATTGTCTCCCTCTCTGATTTCATCTTATTTTATTTTCTCTCCCTTCCTCTATGATCCTCTGTTTTGTTTCTTAAATTCTACATGCGAATGAAATCATATGATAATGGTCTTTAGTGAAGTTGAATTGCAAGAAATGGAAATTTATGGAAATACACAGGAATTGATTCTATTTCATAGTGATCAAAGAATCATGTCTTACATGAAAGATTTATAGCAGCCGTGTTTTGGTTTTGAATAGGAAAGGAGGGCACCTGGGTAGCTCAGTTGGTTAAACATTTGTCTTTGGCTCAGGTCATGCTCCTAGGGTCCTGGGGTTAATCTTGCATCAGGCTCTTTGCTCAGCAGGGAGTCTGTTTCTCCCTCTCCCACTGCCCCTGTCCCCCTATTCTTGTGCCCTCTCTCTCAAATAAATGAATAAAATCTTTAAAAAAAGAAAAGGTAAGGAAAGTTTATTATCATTATGAAAACCTAACAGAGACAGGAGAAGAAAGGAATCTACACCTAGATGAAGGTAACAGTAGGCAATAAATGAGAATAAGGCAAAGTTACATTAAACCAAGTATTTATAAATACAACCTCATCAGCTGGGCAAGACCCTGGAAATAGCCAAGTTGGAGTCCTGACTGAGAGGTTTGGACAGATCCCAGGTGAGACTTTCAACTGACCATCCTCATAAAGGCCACATTCATAGGGCAAATAATAGGGTTTGAAATAAAACATCTGCATTGTCCACATGCTGTTTGGAACAAACTGCATTTCCATGTTACCATGTTTCCATATTTTCAAAGAGCCTGGGCTATGTATGTCTGCCTTCCATCTTGGATTGCATTTTTGGGGGTCAGCCCAGTCTGGAGCAGGAGGGGGCAAGAGACAAGATTTGTAGCTCTTGGTGTCCAAACCGGAAGGTTCAGTTCTGACCTGGAAGCCAGATAGTATACTTTAAACAACTGGGTTAAACAATGCTCACAAAGAGCATTCCTTAGCCTGCCTGTGTACATGCAGGTCCAGGAGGTCTGTTATGTGGGACAAGACACAAACACACTTATTCATACAGAACACATAGCTTTGAGCCCTTCAATCAAGGGCACTTCTTCACCACTTGGACAATTGTTCCTTTTATAGTTGCTCACTTAAAGAATCTTATCAAAACCCCTTTTATGTCATTGTTTCTCAGGCTGTAGATGAAGGGGTTCAGCATGGGTGTGACCACGGTGTACATTACCGAGGCTACTACACTTGAGTGGGAGCTCTGGGTAGCTGCAGAGCTAAGGTACACTCCCAGGACTGTGAAATAAAATAAAAAGACACCTGAGAGGTGAGATGCACAGAGGAAAATACTTTATACTTGCCCTGAGCTGATGAGATTCTATATACAGAGGAAATAATCTTAGAGTAGGAGTAAAGGATCCCAGCAAGGGGATCACCAGCCAGCAGCACAGTTGAAACATATAGCACTGTGTCATTAATAAAGGTATCAGAACAGGCAAGTTGGATCGTCTGATGGAGTTCATCAAAAAAGTGGGGGATTCCCACTTCTCAACAGAAGGACAGCCACAACATCATTAAGCTTTGTAACAAGGAATTCAGGACACTCATGATCCAGGACATCAGAACCAGCAGTCCATAGAGGTGGGGGTTCATGATGACTGTGCAGTGCAGGGGGTGACGGATGGCCACAAACCTGTCATAGGCCATCACAACCAGGAGAAAGTCATCACAACCTGCAAAGAGTGTGGAAAAACAGATCTGGCTGATGAATCCTGTATAGGTTATAAATTTGTTCTGTGTCTATATATTCACCAGCATCTTTGGGATGATGGTAGAGATTACACAGATATCTAGAAAGGACAGGTTGACCAGGAAGAAGTACATGGGGGTGTGGAGGTGGGAGTCAGAGCTGACAGCAAGTGTGATGAGCAGGTTTCCAAATACAGCAATCAAGTACATGGAGAGGAAAAGCCTAAATATGAGGGGCTGCTGTTCTGGATCACTTGATAATCCCAGAATAAGAAATCCTGAAATTTGGGTATCATTGCCTGGTCCCGTGTGGTTGTTGTGATGATTAGAAATTAGGAAAAAAATTATTAATTTTAATACAAGTGGGAATTCATAACATGGCAGAAATGCTATAATTACAATGACTTGTGGGGGAACAAAGAAGACATAAAAGAAAGTGGATGGGGTGTTATCTTTCCTGGGAGCTCTGAAAGACCTAAAACAAGGTGACATTTGAAGAGGGACTTCAGGCAAGACTGCACAGGAGACATGAGGTTATCTGGGGGCATCTGTGCCCTGCAGGAGAAAGAGACAGTGCAAAGGCCCTGAGAAAGACACCAGATATCCAGTACTTACAATGGATATTGGCCTTAATATATGGCCTTAATATAAGGCCAGTGTGGTCAGGAGAACAGCAAGAAGGAGTGTGATGAGAGGTGGTTTCAGGGAAGGTTGAGGAATGATGCAACCTCCCCAGTACAGGTGAGACTTCAAGACACAGGGAGTTCTTCATCCATATGGTTGTTCCTTGTACTTCATTAATTTGTTTCCAAGGAATCCTGTCAATAGAAATTTCCTTATTTCCAAGTGTTAGCTAACATCCTGGAGTCTGTATTTTAAGGGTCCCATATTGGCACACAACAGACTCCTGGGGCCATGTGACTACCAGGTTCTTCTCACCCTCCAGCTGCAATATTTAGAAAAGAAATAATACTAGTTAAGCTCTCAACATCATATTATTATTACCCTAACAAATATAGAAAAGTACACAATTTCCCATTGATAAGACTTCCATGAACATATAACTCTGTGCTCCATTTTAATATGGCCATTTTGTCTTATATTTATAGACATATAAAAAACTCAAAAGGAAGAGAAAAGGGAGAGGGGGGAGAAAGTTCTTTTAAATCCATTGGTCCCTGGAGTTTGTGATGACAAGAAAGCTTCCGTGGTTCTGGCTCCAGTCCAACCCTAATTATATCCATTCAATGGCCAGCAAACCTAATACAGCAGCAAAAACCAATTTCTCCAAAAGAAAAAAAAGAGTGATATATTTATGATATCAAGACACCCTAATGTATGAACATCTGCTATAAATATGAGTGAAATGATTAAATCCACAATTGGTGAAAGGAAATACATGATTTATAAAAATAGCAAGGGTTTATAAAGATGAAATGGCAAAAGACTTCTTTAAATGTTATTAAGTGTAAATTTTTGGAATCAGTGATTGAGTTTTGAACCTCGGATCTACCATACATGTGCTATCTGATTTTGAGAAGACAATCGATTCATTTTAAAATGTTAATTTTCTCACTAGAATGGTGGGGATAGTGGTATCCGTCCTTCTAAGGTGGTTGACAGACTGAGTCCATAATATGTAAAATTTTGAAGATAGTTTCTTCCTGTTAGTATACAAATGGCTATTCTCTTTGTTCAGTCATGTTTGTATGTGTGTGTACATGCATGTGGATTTGTGTGTTTGCATGTGCACATATGTTTGATCATAATGTAAAAGACATGTTTATTGTGGTCAGAAAAAAATTGGAATCCACAGCAGTAAAGGAAGAAAATGGTTTAATATAAGGCCAGTGGCTGCTAAAGTGGGAAAAACAGTATGAATGAGGAGTTTATCAAAATATCAGATTGAAGAGGAGAAAGCAGTCCATGTGGGTGCTGATGTGATATTAGACTTCAGGGAGACCCTGCTTACTGATCCACTGGCTTCATCATTAGGTCCACCTAAGGCAGACCACCTAAAGGATGCCGCGGGCAAGACGCCATCGCCGGGGAGCCCTGAGCAGGCCAAGGAGCTGCCGCGCTTCCAGTTCTTGGAGCAGAAGTATGGCTACTGCCACGGCAAGGACTGCAACATCCGATGGGAGAGTGCTTACATGTGGTGTGTGCAGGGCACCAGCAAGGTTTACTCCAAGCAGTTTTGCAGAACTTGTCAGAAGTCTAACAACCCTTACCAAGTGAAGGATATCACCTGTCAAAGTTGTAAACAGACTTGATGCTCCTGCACTGTAAAAGTTTGCCACGTTGACCCTAAAAGGCCCCATCATCAAGATTTGTGTGGGAGATGCAAAGGCAAACGCCTGTCCTGTGACAGCACTTTCAGCTTCAAGTATATCATTTAAATGAATGTAAAAAAAAAAAAAAAAGGTCCAACTTGAACGTGAGCTAACAGAGCTGACACGTTAGCTTTTCTCTATGCTCCTTTCTGCCTCTCCCTTCTCAAAAATACTTCAAGAAAGGCTGTATTTTTTATAAAGCCTTCAAATAAAAGTATTGCTCTCGATCTAGTTGCCCTTGATCTAGTTGCCATTCCTGTCACTATGCCCACTATGCCATATTTGTTTGACAACACTTATTTTTATGTGGCTCGAGAGTGGATGAAGCTGGCTCTTCTCTTACTTTCCTTGGTGGTATTCACTCCTTTGTTACTTTGATCTCTGTTTGACACAAAATCCAATGGGGACATGCCTGTCCTGGTTCTCTGTTCCTTGTCTGCCATGTGGAAAACTTCCCAGACAATACTCAGTAAAATTATGCATGTTCCATGACAATCTATCACTTTTCTGTATATGATTTATTCTTGAAAACCCTACGTCATATGAGCAAATAGTTCCCTGTTCTCTATTATTATATTATAATACATATATAATATATTATATACTATATAATAAAGATCAGGGACTTCCCGTGCTTTGTTTGACTCTTTTTGTTCACAAAGGTGCACATTTGTATAGAAACAAATTTAACCCTCTTACACTGTTGGTGGGAATGCAAGTTGGTGAAGCCACTTTGGAGAACAGTGTGGAGATTCCTCAAGAAATTAAAAATAGAGTTTCCCTATGACCCTGAAATTGCACTACTGGGTATTTACCCCAGAGATACAGATGTAGTGAAAAGAAGGGCCATCTGTACCCCAATGTTTATAGCAGCAATGGCCACGGTCGCCAAACTGTGGAAAGAACCAAGATGCCTTTCAACGGACGAATGGATAAGGAAGATGTGGTCCATATACACTATTGAGTATTATGCCTCCATAAGAAAGGATGAATACCCAACTTTTGTAGCAACATGGACGGGACTAGAAGAGATTATGCTGAGTGAAATATGTCAAGCAGAGAGAGTCAATTATCATATGGTTTCACTTATTTGTGGAGCATAACAAATAACGTGGAGGACATGGGAAGATAGAGAGGAGAAGGGAGTTGAGGGAAATTGGAAGGGGAGGTGAACCATGAGAGACTATGGACTCTGAAAAACAACCTGAGGGTTTTGAAGGGGCAGGGGGTGGAAGGTTAGGGAAGCCTGCTGGTGCGTATTAGGGAAGGCACGTATTACATGGAGCACTGGGTGTGGTGCAAAAACAATGAATACTGTTATGCTGAAAAGAAATAAAAATAAATTAATAAATTTAAAAAAAAGATATGTCTCCCAAGGCAAAGGAAACAAAAGTGAAAATGAACTTTTGGGATTTCATCAAATTCAAAAGCTTCTTTACAGCAAAGGAAACTGTCAACAAAACAAAGAGGCAACCCACAGAATGGGAGAAGATATTTGCAAATGACAGTACAGACAAAAGGTTGATATCCAGGATCTATAAAGAACTTCTCAAACTCAACACACACAAAACAGATAACCATGTCAAAAAATGGGCAGAAGATATGAACAGACACTTCTCCAATGAAGACATACAAATGGTTGTCAGACACATGAAAAAATGTTCATCATCACTAGCCATCAGGGAGATTCAAATTAAAACCACATTGAGATATCACCTTACACAAATTATATTGGCCAAAATTAGGTAGAGTTCCAGAGGATGGGAATGAAAGTGGCGGCCGCCCAGTCTCTGGCCTGGAGGAACTGAGAGTTTGGGTCCCACTCCTCAGTGTGCCCTTAGAGAAACGTGCTCAATCACTCCCGTCTCCCTGGCTTCTGGCTGTACTCCAAGCTCACCCAGCTTGTGACTGGTTCAAGACTTTCAGTTGGAGGAAGGAGACAAGATGGTGGGGAAGTAAGAGGAGGCGCAATTTCAACCTGTACCCTAAAGTGAGCTGATTACTTACCGAAGAACTCCGATCACCGATGAAATCAGCCTGAGATCAGAATTATACACGTCTGAATCTCTACGGGGGCAGAAGATACCAGTGGGCAAGTAAAGAGCAGTGGGAACATTGGACTAATATCGGAAGAAAAACAAAAGGGGGAGGGAGCCACCAGAGGCGACCCAATGGAAATACCCCAATACGAGGGTGTCTTGCGTCTGGGGACCAGCATTAACTTGGAGTCTGATTGAAAGCACTCAAAAAGAGAAAAGGATAATGGGGTAAATTGAGGGATCGGGGCAGTTAGGGACAGGGGCTTAAGTCCCCGGACCCAGTACAACCACCGCTGAGCCAGAGAGAGGGTGGCGGAGAAACCAGGTCTTGGTCCCTGAGCCGCCAGCACGCCAGAGAGCATGTGGGGTCCTGTGAGGAGCTGGGAGCCTCGCCAGCCAGCAGAAACACAGCCTTTTTGCAATCTTCCAGGCAAGCGCTGTGCCATGCTATCTGAGCCTGAGATGCGCGCGACCCACACACTCACCTGAGAGGTGTGCGCAGGTGCCAGCCTGGTGCTCTAGGACACGGAAAGCCTGAATACTCCCAGCCCAGGCCAGCAGGAAAATCACAGTGTGGGATCACTTCTTGGAACCTCTCTGGCATTGCCCAGACAACCGCCGCTGTCATGGTTTTGGGTACAAGCAGGAGTTCCTGTGTCCCCAGGGACCGTGACTCTGAACTTGCTCTGCCAGTGGCCAAGGGGGAACTTGTGTGCCCTGCAGCACCCAGAGGGGTACAGACTGAGGCTTCTTTCTGAGAGGGAGGTCTGGGTGCAGTTTGCTTTCCTCTAAACCTCCAAAAACCATCAAAAGCTGTCAAGCGGAGAGGGGAAATAAAACAAAGACAAAAATGAACAACCAAACATAAAACCTCCAGAGAACAAAAGCCTGAAAAACTGTTTTCCTCAGATCCCACCCCCTTGAGGGGGGCGGGAGTACTTAACTCAGGGAACATTGCCTCAAAACCCACGTGACAGGCCCCTCCCCAAGAAAACCAACCAGGGGAAAAGAAGAGGAAAAAAAAGAAGACTTGGGGCGCCTGGGTGGCTCAGTGGGTTAAAGCCTCTGCCTTCAACTCAGGTCATGAACCCAGGGTCCTGGGATCGAGCCCCGCATCGGGCTCTCTGCTCAGCAGGGAGCCTGCTTCCTCCTCTCTCTCTGCCTGCCTCTCTGCCTGCCCCTCTGCCTACTTGTGATTTCTGTCTGTCAAATAAATAAAATCTTAAAA
Source organism: Mellivora capensis (assembly GCA_004024625.1). NCBI lineage: Eukaryota > Metazoa > Chordata > Mammalia > Carnivora > Mustelidae > Mellivora > Mellivora capensis. Next base: position 66,253 of record PISX010010320.1, read on the forward strand.
AAAAAGAAGACTACAAGAGAACAACCACCACTACTTCATAGATACAAGTTTTATTTTTAATTAGTTCCCACTATCCTGGTTCATTTTTTTAATATAGATGATTTTTAACCTATTTACCATCACAGAGAGATGGCCAGTACATCAAATTCCATAATAACCTTATAACCTGAACTTTGTGATACATATACCAGTGTTTTTCTTTGCTTTTCTATTTTTAAGTTTTTAAAAAATTTTAGCTTAGTTTACTTTAGTTTATTCCTTTTTTTGTATTTTTATTTCTTAATATTCATATAGAGTTAAACTTCAAGGTAATCCCCTTTCCCCAATCAATGCTACCCCTATAGGTAAACCAACTTTTAATCCCCCTTTATCTTAGGAAACTTGAGTCCTTTAATAAAGATATCAGGATACATCGAGGAAGAATCGAAATAACTTCCCACACCCACAATGAGAATTTATAACCACTCTCCCATCTTATTCTCCTGCCAGTTTTCTGTGAATCTGTGTTTGTCCTGATAGTATATAAATATTATACTTGGGGATCTTTTTGACGAGATTCTTTTCTTTTTTTTGCTTTTATATACATATATATATATTCTTTTCTTTTTCATATAATTTTATCAGTCATTTTGTTTGTCTGTTTTTGTTTGTATACTTCATAAATCCTTTTTTAAAAGATTTTATTTATTTATTTGACAGACAGAGATCACAAGCAGGCAGAGAGGCAGGCAGAGAGAGAGAGGGGGAAGCAGGCTCCCTGCCGAGCAAAGAGCCCGATATGGGGCTCAATCCCAGGACCCTAGGATCATGATCTGAGCCAAAGGAGAGGCTTTTAACACTGAGCCACCCAGGTGGCCCTGTATACTTCATAAATCTTACCTTGGGGCCCATGAGCCTTCTCTTTTATCTTCCCTTTTTTTCCTGTCTCTCTCTCTCTCTCTCTCTCTCTCTCTTTTTCTTTTCTTTTTCTCTCATTTGTATGGGGACTCCTAATTCCTCAGAAGAATCAGAAGATTCCACGGTGCATCTTGACTACACCACAGTTGATAAATCCAGCTACATCCATTCAGCCATCTCTCAAAAAGATGACTAGGAGGAGGAATGCCCAACAGAAGAAAAATTCAGGGGATGGGCCTTCTGTGACAGAGCTAATGGCTATTAATGTAGACAAATGTTGGAAAGGGAATTCAAGCTAACAATTATCCAGGCAATAGCTAGGTTGGAAAAAGCCATGGATGACCAAACGGAATTGATTAGGGCAGAAATAAAAGTCACCAGGGATGATGTTCACAATGTTAGGGCCAAAGTGAAAGCCACCAAGGATGATGTTCACAAGGCTCTCAATGAGTTCCAATCTAATCTAAATTCTCTAAAAGCTAGGGTAACTGAGACAGAAGATAGAATTAGTGATCTGGAGGACAAACAGATAGAGAGAAAGGATCAAGAGGAAGCCTGGAACAAACAGCTTAGAAGCCACGAAAATAGAATCAGGGGAAAAAAATGATGCCAGGAAACGTTCCAAAGTCAGAATTATAGGAATCCCTGAAGGGGAGGAGTAAGAAAGAAGTCTAGAAGATATTGTCAAACACGTTCTTCATGAAAATTTTCCAAATATCGCAAATGGAAACAGCGTTCATGTACTAGAGGCAGAACGGTCTCCCCCAATATTTTAGATTCTCAAAACACCTCGAGACACCTGAGAGTAAGAATGAGAAATTATAATTCTAGAGAAACTCTCTTGAAGGCATCTAGAACAAAGAAGCTCCTTACGTACAGAGAAAAGCCCATCAGAATTACATTAGATATGTTCACAGAAACCTGGCAAGCCAGAAAGGGCTGGCAAGATATATTCAGGGCACTAAATGAGAAGACCATGCAGCCAAGAATACGTTATCCAGCAAGACTGACATTCAAAATGGATGGAGAGATAAAGAGTTTCCTAGACCAGCAAGGCTTAAAGGAGTATGCGACCACCAAGATGACACTGTAGGAAATATTTAGGGGGGGTTCTATAAAAGAGGAAAAATCATAAGAATATCATTGAACAGAAATATAGAGAAAATCTACAGAACGAAAAACTTCAAAGGTAACAGGATGTCAATAAAAATATATCTATAAATAATCACTCCCAATGTGAATGACCTAAATGATCTCATAAAATGACACAGGGTTGCAGATTGGATAAAACGACAGGACCCATCCATATGTTGTCTACAAGACAACCATACTGAACCCAAGGATACTCCCAGACTGAGAGTGAAGGGATGGAGAAGCATCTTTCATGCCAATGGGCCTCAAAAGAAGGCCAGGGTAACGATTCTCATATCAGATAAATTAGATTTTAAACTGAAGACTATACTCAGAGATACAGAAGGACATTACATCATTCTTAAAGGGACTATCCACCAAGATGATCTAACAATTGTAAATATCTATGCCCCTAATATGGGAGCAGCCAATTACATAAGAAAACTATTAATCAAGATAAAGAGTAATATCGATATGAATACATTAATAGTAGGAGATCTTAACATGCCTCTCTCAGTGATAGATCATCCATGCAGAAAATCAATAAAGAAACAAAAGCATTGAATGACACATTGGAACAGATGGACCTCATAGATATATACAGAACATTCCACCCTAAAACAACAGAATACTCATTCTTCTCAAGTGCACATGGAACCTTCTCCAGAATAGACCACATACTGGGTCACAAATCACGACTCAGCCGATACCAAAATATTGAGATTATTCCCTGCATATTCTCAGATCACAATGCTTTGAAACTGGAGCTAAACCACAAGGAAAAGTTTGGAAGGAATTCAAACACCTGGAAGCTAAAGACCACCTTGCTTTAGAATGCTTGGATCAAACAGAAGATCAAAGAACAACTTAAACAATTCTGGAAACCAATGAGAATGAAGACACATCAGTCCAAAACCTATGGGACACAGCAAAGGCAGTCTTAAGGGAGAAACATATAGTCATTCAAACCTCCCTCAAAAAAAAAAAAAAGAGGGGGGAGACAAGATGGCGGGGAACTAGGAGGAGGCTCTGGTTCAACCTGTCCCCTAAAGTGATCTGATTACCTACCAAGGAACTCCGATCACTCATGAAATCAGCCTGAGATCAAAATTCTACTCGTCAGGATCTCTACAGGGGCAGAAGACGCCAGTGGGACGTCAGGATCTCCACAGGGGCAGAAGATGCCAGTGGGCAGGTAAAGCAGAGCAGGAACACCGGACTGGTATCAGAAGATAAACAAAAGGGGGAGGGAGCCACCAGAGGAGACGCATTGGGTAGTAATACCCCAATACGAGAGTCCCCTAAGACTGGGGAACAGCATTAACTTGAAGACCAATAAAAAGCACTCAAAAAGAGAAAAGATCGCAGGGTGAAATTGTGGGAATTGGAAATGTTAGGGACAGGGGCTTAAGTCCCCCACGGAGGGCTGACTTAAGCCAGAGAGAGTGCAGAGGAGAAACCAGGTCCTGGTCGCTGAGCTGCAAGGAGACCTCCTAAGGGCGCTGGGCATGTGGCAGGGGCTGGGACCCTCCCGGAGCAGAAACAGACTTTTGCAGTCCCCACGTGTGTGCCGCGCCGCGCTAGCAGAGCCTGAGACGCGCTCCACCCCTTCCCTGAAAGAGGTGCGCGGGCACCAGCGGGGGGCTCTAGGACCCAGAAAGTCTGATCGCTCCCATCTCGGACCAGCAGGAAAATCTCTGTGTGCCTTACCCCTATAGGTAAACCAATTTTTAATCCCCTGATATCTTAGGAAAGTTGTATCCCTTAAAAAAGATATCAAGATACATCCAGGAAGAAGCAAAATAAACTTCCTCGCCCACACTGAGAATTTACAACCACTCTCCCATCTTTTTCTCCTACCAGTATTTTTGTATACTTGTGTTTGTCCTGGTAGTCTATAAATCTTATACTTAGGGTTCTTATTGATGAGGTTCTTTTTTTTGTTTGTCTGTTTGTTTCTCTGTTTTCCTTCTACATATATATGTACTCATTTTTTTCTTCTCTTGTCATATACTTTTATCAGTCTTTTTTGTTTGTCTGTATTTGTTTGTATACTTCACAAACCTTACCTTGGGGCCCATTTGGGCTGAGCCTTCTCTTTTATCCTTCTTTCTTTTTCCTCTCTCTCTCTCTCTCTCTCTCTCTCTTTCTCTCTTTTTCTGCTTTCTCTCTTTCTTTTTTTCTTCCATTTGGGTGGGGACTCTCGATTGCTCAGAAGCATTCCAGGGTGCACCTTCACTGCACCAAGGTCGATATATCCAGCTACAACCATTCATCCAACTCTCACCAAAATGACTAGGAGGAGGAATGCCCAACAGAAGAATAATTCAGAGGATGGGCCCTCTACAACAGAGCTAATGGCTACCGACATAGACATTATGTCAGAAAGGGAATTGAGGCTAACAATTATCCAGGCAATAGCGAGGTTAGAGAAAACCATGGACGACCAAAAGGAATTGGTTAGGGCAGAACTGAGAGCCACCAGGGATGATATTCGCAATTTTAGGGCAGAACTGAAAGCCACCAGGGATGATGTTCACAAGGCTCTCAATGAGTTCCAATCTAATCTAAATTCTCTAAAGCTAGTGTAACTGAGACAGAAGATAGAATTAGTGATCTGGAGGACAAACAGATAGAGAGAAAGGATCAGGA